>CAJDSM010032572.1:0-36494 GCA_903981925.1 Ostrea lurida
TAATTAGACATTCAAGGTCTAAATATCACCTGTGAACATTTTCTTACTAAAATGTTGAAGGAAAAAAAGCTCCATTATATAGATTGGTCCCATCATGTTGCACTAGCCGTGCTGTTCTTATGTTGCCATGCAGATAATAATGGTAACTTCAACCGATTCAGATGAATTTATTTGCAAACACAAGAATCTGTTGGAGATAATGAATAATTTAATACTATATATTGACAAAATTTACTGCATGTCCATTTAACACAGTGTAGATGTAGCTATCACAATAGGCTATTTTGAAGCTGAAGCATTGTTTCAGATGCAGAGCATTCAAGAGATATTGAAAAGTCAGTGTTGGGTAAATTCTTGATACAGAATAGAAGAATTTTTATAGATGGGAGTTGTTGAATACAACAAATCCAATACATCAGCCCAGGCAAACTTAATGAAGTTTTGTATGCAGTATATGTCGTGGGGGTTTGTGGTTCGTAAGCAAGGTGATAAACAGATGGCTTTAACGCAAAGCAGTTTTTACTAGGGGCCGGCGGGTGATGCCCATCAACAGACATCGGCATTCTCTCTTGTATATGAGCGTGTTCCATAAGCCTGTTGTCTATTGACTTTAAGGACTATTTATTTTAAATTCAAATATAACAAATTAATTAATTTGATAAATGCCCTGTATCCTTCAAGGCTCACATTTAGTGTAGGTAGATAGTGCAGAGTGAAGAAATATTTGTTTTCAGAGAAAATAGTGATAGACTGGAGACAACTATGAAGAGAGCTGTTGGAACGCCACTATACGATGTTTATGATTATTTTTATTGCCGGCCCAAGCAGTCTTAGTCTTAGCTTGACTAGGTGTTTCAGTAAAAAGAAAATTAGGTTATGGATGGAAGCACCATTCTCTGTGAGAGTAATTGTGAACCTTGTGCAACAAGTTGATTTATTAATATAATTCACTACTGCAGTTAAGTGCTGAAAACTGGGAAGGCTAACGAAAATGAGGTGTTCTGTTAGAATACTTGCGATAAAATTTGATTCATGTCAGCAGTTTAATGTGCTCATTTCTAGTGATGTAATCATTTTAGAACATTTTCCCTATTTGGGAGGCTTAACTGTTTTGACAATTATTTGGTTAATGGTGAAAATTGGGTTGCAATGGAAGGGACCCCCATAACCTCTGGGGTAACATCAAGCCGGCAGGTTGTCAAAAGGTGCGTAATTTGCCCTTCGTGTTTCCAAACCCATTCAGTACAATCAAATTTTTATGCAATGAGAGTGTTAAAATAGCTTTTAAACTTGGATTTTATCTGATTGATAATTTTTAAGTATATTCATTGAAATCCAGCTGTAAAAATGAAGACATGCATGCACATCACCAAGTTTCTTTTAAGTCTGGTGGATTGAATGGTTGTTTTCTAAGTCATGTAATAAGATGAATGGTTTATACAGTTCACATATCTTTCAACTTAATCTCATGTTCAGATCCAAAAGGTTTTCATTCTTTCCATGCTCTTTTCCAGTATTCTAGGATTTTGATTATATTTCTTGTCTTTTCCCTTGGTGTCCCTGGCTTTCATCCCCTACTATTCACTAAAAATTTTCCCTTCCATGTTTTTGAATAAATAATCTGGAAGATGACGAGGATGCATTATGCTCTTGGTCTTAGCTTCTAATTTGCATTTGACAACTCTTGTCTTTTCCAGGCAACTTTGCAGCAAGTCTTTCATTTACCTCTTTGCCTCATTTCACTTCAATGGATAAAAAAGAATTTCAGAGACTGGAATCTTCACATAAATTGCAGGGATGTTTATTTCTTATTCAAAGGCTCTTTAGAGTTTTGTCTATAGGATAAGTCCACTCAACCAGAAGTGAGGTTTCATTGACAAGCAAGATGATTGCCTCTTTCAATGGAAGTAAAGTTTAATATTGAACGGCTTACATTTCTGGGGGGGACAATCGTTATATAGTCAGGTTTCAGCGTTATAGGTCCATCTCAAGTTTTCAGTGTTATAGCCCGTTGAATGCCCACGCTTTAAGGATTGTTTCATTTGTTATTGAGGTTCCCAGTCGGCGTTTAAGTTTTTCAATTGTTAGTAAGAGGTCCATCGTTATTCAAGTTTTTCATTTGTTATGAGGTCCCACCTTTATTAAAGTATATTTGCATTGTTATAGGTCACCTATTAATGTTTTTGCATTGTTTATGATGGTTCCACGGCTTTTAAAAAGTTTTTCATTGTTTATAGGTCCACCTTATTAAAAGTGTTTACATTGGTTATAGGGTCCAAGCGCTTTAACGGTTTTTTGTCATGTGTTAGTAGTGTCACGCTGTTAAGGTTTTTCTTTGTATATAGAGGTCCTACAATTCATGTTTTTTCAATTTGTTATTAGGTCCACAGCTTATTGAGAGTTTTTTCATTGTTGATAGGTCAATCTGTACTTAAGGTTTTCATTTGTTTTAGGTCGTCACCTTAAAGTTTTCATATTGTATAAGTAGTCCACCTTTAAATTTTCCAGTGTCATTGGTCCATCCTTGAAGTTTTTGTTTGTGTTATGGATTCGCATACATAAGTGTTTTCAAGTAGTTTAACTTATTGAAGAGATTTAAAGGAAGATTAACATTAGATAAGTGAAAATTGTATATCTGGGATCATGAAATTAAAACCAGCAATATTCGATGCGCTTTGGAATAAAAGATGTGACATGAAATGAAGATTAAACGCATATAATTGTGATTTGCTATTGCAATCATTTGTTTGTGACATAGCAGAACAAATTCAAGGTTTGTGGTTGACCATCATTATAATCCTTTAGTCGTTTCTAAACTGAATAAGTTGTTGTAGATTTGGTGCTTGCTTTCGAGACATGCTAAAGATTCAGCTTAAAATCATGCAAGTAATTAATTAGACTCATTATTAATGATTAACAGTCAAATTTGTTTTTTGATGTAAAACAATTTGGGTATGTCAAAAAGATAATGCGTTTCAGTTTCAGTAAAGTGCTGTTTGTGTGGCCATCACTACATGTGAGTTACAGCAGGGCAGTAATAAAACGTCGTAAATTGTTAATTTTTTTCAGTCTGCTGTCCTTCGATAATTTTTGTTTTATTGGCAGAATGGATAGTGTTGATAGTCGATGGCATTTATCCTTTTTCTGGAATCTGCTGTATGTTAGCTGTCAAACAAGATCCTATTTGCATTGATTTTCCTTCTGTTGAATGTTTCTAGTTTAAGAGATTTCAATGTGTTTAGTTGAATTTGGGTGTCTAAGTATTTGTTATTTGAAAGATCTGAATGATGTATGTATTCATTGAAGAATCCTTATTCCAGTAATAGTATTAACTTGACAATAACCCTCAGACTTTATGTAGGAAGGTTTGCATGTTGAACAGAGGCAACACGAATATTAGTGAAATTCAATAAAGTTTTTATTGGCAGATTGTAAAATTAGTATACATGTTAGCTACAAACTCAAGTTCTATGTGAAAGGGTATATTTTTGGAAGAAATGAAATCGTGCGCTCAATTCCCAAGCAAGAGTTTAAAACTATTTGTCTTTCTCAGTGAAGAGGGACAAGATTGCAGATATTTTAGGTCCTTTTTTGGGGTGCATGCATATTGTTATATATTGCCGTTTTAAGAAAGGGATAAATTAAATTGTCTGTGAAGTTTTCGTCTCTTAGCAGAAAATCTTACCAAAGTGAAAATTGACGATTGTCCACAATCAAATCTGTTTGCACAGACCCATTAAATTGGGTTGTATTTCAACTTTCTATTGACAAGAGCTGAACACAAGTGGATTTCACAGTACCGTGTTCGGCACATCTAGCAGTACATTTTATTGTTTTCCACCCTCTTTTTTGGGCATAATTTCTCATTTGAGTGCCTTTGACACCTAAGAACGACCTTTCTCTCATTTTGTCTTGCCCTTGGGAAATCCGAAACTGGTGGTTTTCTTGAAGTAAAGTTGGTCATTTTGGTGTTGATTGGCAACTGGAAGAAGCCTTTCATTGCATCATAATCTCTGACTAAGTCTTTAATTCAAATGCACAATTTATAAGGCATTTTCTGAATTTTAAATTTCTTATTTATTACTGTTAAATTTTTTCGAGTCGCAAGAACTATAAAACCATCATCTGAAAAGAAATAAATATGGCACAAGAATAAACAGTCTATTAAATTAATGACTTACACTTAACATATTATAACACAGATTCCGGGATTTACATAATACATATATAAGCATTCATGGCAATGACATCACATTATGATAATTCTCAGGAAAATTTATCTTTCATCCAGCATGGTTGAAATATATAAATGTGTAATATGTTTCACAACACGTGGAACAAAATGAAACCATTTGTTATGTCAAGAGCGCGGTTTTATGTCATGTATAAACGCATAGGTTTGACTTGTTTGACATGCGTGGTTTCACTTTCGGCTGAATTTTACCCACTATTTCACTATATATTTTTTAATTATTTTTCAAGTGCATGTTTCATATCAACAAAAATGTTTTCAAGGAGATCGCTAGTTAGGAATCTGCATCAGGTTGCTGTTTAAATACAGATTATTTTATCTTAAGTCAGCCTCCAACATAGATACCAGCAGAGCACCCAACGGGACAAAACTATCAAAGATCGGCATGCCGGAAAGTCTTAGGGGTGCCAAAAGCAATCATTTACATGTATAATCCCTTTGTGTTATTGGTAGATGGTAACCTATTTAATGAACATATCATTTGAAAATAGGTTTTGAGCTAGGAGATTGTTTTGCTTCACAGATATGCATAGAGTTTGTAAATATTTTGCAGAACCTGCCAATGGGAAGCAGATGCGGGGAGAGAAATGCATTGTATGGCTGTTGATGATGTTTACATGGCTATTTTGGTTAGCACAGATATGTTTCAAGTTTGTAAAAAAAAAAAATAGGTCCAGATGATAACGCGTGTGGGATAGATGTGTGCTGGAAGAATCACACCTGATCGGTGTTAATCATGCTAATTATCAGGAACCTGCTTGTAAAAAGGGCTTAGGTACATCAGAGATACGCCTCTGTACTCCATCACCCAGACAATGTGTGAAAACTTCCATGCTGAATCAAGTGTACACTTCTCATACCCTAAGAAAAGACACTTTTTAGGGGCGTCCTTCAAAGGTTTTGTTTTTAAGTGAAACTGTTTCGTTGAATCTTCTCACATACTCTGAGGTTATGTGGTTTATTTCGATGGTTTGTTTTGATATGTTCGTTTCATGATAACATTCACACATATCAACCCTATAGCCACACATGTTTTGCTGGTGGACTGTATTTATGAGTCATGTGACATTAGTATGCTTTTATTTAGTGATTTAAGTCAGGTTGATCTACGTACACGACCAATAACCAGATCATATCAGATCCTACATTACATATAGAAAATTACGTATCTGTAATTAGCGTGTGTATAGTGTACATTTTATAAATGATCTTTCATGTCGTTTGCAGATTATCCGTTTTATGAGAGTATGTACTTTGCGTAGACACTGCTTTTTTGATTCTGAGTATTGTGCAGAAATGAAACGTATAGACTGTTGATGTTTATTTGATTGAGTAGCTTGGACCAGTCACTTAGAGGAGTGGAATTAGCCACATCGGTAGCTCTCTGTGATTATGCTAATAGCCACTAGTGGTCACTCACAAACTAAAATCGATCAACGTGTTTATTATGTAGTGTTGTGTTACAGTCCAGTAATTTTATAGCCAGGGCAAGTGATTCCCTGACTGCTGTTGTGTGCGATTTCTCTCGATGTACTGCTTATAATTATATCTGATCATAATTTTAACGTTTTACCGCGTATATTGACATTTTAAGGTGTGATTTTACCCAATCGAAAACTCATTTGGCTGGAAAAGAATTTAAAAAAAGAAAGAAAAAGAAACACAAGTGAAAGTTGTTTGCAGGTGCACATTAAAAAAGAACGTCTGTGATGCTGCGATTTATGACCAATTAAAAAAGTGGAAAGATATTAGATCTTTGTGATAAGACTTGTAATTTATGTAAAAGTCTAGGCTTAGCCCAAGAATCTCTTTAATGGCCGCTTTGAGTGAGTAAGATTGACGGCAGCATTCAGTACAGGCTGGTGACAGCTTAATCCTGAGAATGATGGCGGATACAGGTACATGCAGGCAGACAAAGCATGCTTACACCTGTACCTAGAGAATGTAAGGCATTTATACTTAAATAAGCAGTTTTCTCGTAGCAGTTGACCAAGCTAGGTCCTTCAGGCTTAAGGGTCACCAGACTCGGAATTTATCGGCCAAGTATGCAATGTGTGAACCTTGGGTTCAAGCATTAAATTCATCACTGGCATCAGCTGTGGTAAATTTCACAGCCTATTACATATTTATTTTATAGCAAAAGATGACTTAGTCCCCTCTTGCGAAATTAAATGTGCATTAAAGGAAATGGTTGATGAATGCTGTGTGTGTGTTTTATCAGACGAAAATCTTATCTTGTAGATGAAGTGTGCAGAGCCAAGTTGTATAGAAGCTATAATATTTTTAATTGCTTCTATTAAATATTCATTTTGCTGTAAAATTCTGGGGAAATAGTTTGATTTCATTTAAATGTGTTTTGTACTACTTTTAACATGATCATTTTTGCCTTTTGGACTGTTGTTGTAGACTATGTGCTAATTGTTAGATCTTTTACAAAAACATCAAAGAGGAATTCATTTCGAATAAATCACATAAATTCAATACTTGATATGAAGTTCATTGACAGATATACATAATAAAGAGTACANCACATAAATTCAATACTTGATATGAAGTTCAGTGACAGATATACATAATAAAGAGTACAAGCTAGATCATAATTTGAATTCCATCGATGATTATGCAGTTATGTTTTTAAATGGAACTGTCTTTTTCTTTTCAGTTGTTTTATTAGATTCATCCAAATTCCCTAACCTTAAGAATTGGACAACACACATAAATGGACAATCAGATTCCAACACGGGGGTAAGTAATAGTTAGGCCTCGGAAGCCCTGTGAAGATCGAGTGTGGGCAATGTAAAAGAAGACGATCTATGGAAGAAGATTTGTACGGGACAGCATCAGGTTACATTCAAGAGCGAGGACTGCTCTCTCGTAGTACTCACAAAGCATTCCATAATTTCACCGAACCTGATATTAGAGAAAATTGGCAATCGAGAATTTATTCTGTTGAATTATGTGATTCTTATTTTCCTCTGAAACAATATTCAGGAAAGCAAATTATTCAAAGGAACTTTCCCATAGTCATTTATTGTCATTTTATAGCAACTACTTTTAAAAGTAATCATGGATAATTGATACCAAACATGAGACATAACCCCACTCCTACGACATTACCCTAAAGATGCGTAGTAATATATCTGGCGAGATATATTCCTAATTTCTTATTTCCATAGGGTAAAATGCCCACCCTGTAATCAAATGTGGATTTGGATCACTTCTTCCCGTCTCTTGGTGAAAGTTATTGATTGCCGTTATAAGAAAAGGCTTAAAATGACAAGATAAAACCTCTATCATGTACAGCTCCAACTTCAGTCAATCACCTAACGTAAAACAACAGTATTAATTAATTTACTAAATCGGTAATATCCATTTGAATGATACACACTCGGCACCAAAAACTGCAACATTGATTACAATTCAATTTGTGGAAAAAGTTTTGAAAATTCTTGGCATAATGATTATTTTCTGGTGATGACATTGTAGCTCAATAGCGGTTCCTGTGATTCCTGACGATGAAGCATTTGATTTGAACTGAGACACGCTCTTTGTTATAACTGTGAGGGAAAAGTAAACAAAAATGGAAATGCAAACATTGGAGTGCTTTAGGTGCATCAAATAGATTTATATAGTATTTTTAAAATGATATTTAAATAATTGAAAAGATGAAAGAGACCCAAATTATCTTCATAAGGGAAAGGGGGTGTATCTTCAGATGAAAGCCAGAAAAAATGTCCCCAAACTGTATAGGTTTAAACTAGATTGACACAACAATATTCAAGTGTTTGCATCTGCTGGGGTAGTAGGGACTGTCAGCAGGTAACCATTTCTCTTGTTGACCCACTGTGCCTTTCTAAGCTATACAAAGCCCATTGTTAGGAAACAGAGGTGGAAAATTGATAGGGAATATAAAGGCTGAAGTCTGGGTTTCGACTGGTGTACAAATACAGAAAGATTGTCTACTATATTTGGTATTGGGAGAAAGTTAACTCAGTTTGCAAAAAATATAGCAATAATATTAGATAATGAGAAATGAAATTGTGTATGTTGTTTTAAAGTTAAAAAAGATGACATTATCTTTTGTGGCAATGACATTCTATTACATGTACAGTTCATTATAAAGGAGGGTCAAATAAAAACACCTCGTAGGAGTCTAGAAATGCAGANGTTTTAAAGTTAAAAAAGATGACATTATCTTCTGTGGCAATGACATACTAGTTCAGTTCATTATGAAGGAGGGTCAAATAAAAACCCCTCGTAGGAGTCTAGAAATGCAGTGGTTTGATCTGTAGTCTTACTATAAAATGATATAATCTGTATAAAGTACTCTAAGGATAAGTATACAGATATACACACTACACAGCTGTGTTAATTGGGGATAATCTCATTAATCATTGTCAAAATCAGATTAGTTAGGATTATGGTATATTGCCCATAGAAAGGGTTATTTGAGGAGATGAATATATGTATGAGAAACATTTTCAAAGTGAAATTGTTCATCCAGTTCTTAAACATTGAATTCTAGAATAATAAAAGGCCATGAACAATTGACATTGCGGATTTGATTCTTTGTGGTTTTTAGATGCAAATTGTACAAAATGAACATTAAGCTGAAGTTTCTTATATTTGGATTACAAAAAAAATGAATAATGGCCTGTATTTCATACCATCCAGTAATGGCTTACACAAGCAGTTAACATCGATACAATTTCTATCTGTAATGGCCAAGATCAGATTCACAGAGAATTATTTTTCTTCTATAGTTATGAATCAGCTAGCACTGAAAAGTCTCGCTCAGTATGGAAATACAACACTTTTAATGACAAAAAGAAAATAAATTTTATACCCTGCATGTAAACTTGTATCTTGCAAAATCATTTTTGCAAAGAGTAAACTTCGAAACACCATTACCAAAGTCCTATAATTCCATATTTGATTAGACTTTTTTTTTTCTAAATAGAATTTCTATTGTTACAAGCCATTTATTGTAAAGGAAGTAATTGCTATTGGGGAGTAATGGCATGTTGTACCTTTGAAAAAATTGATGGTTCCATTTAAAGGACCAATTTTTAAAGGGTTCAAAGGTTATGTATGTCACAAAAGAATAGATTGTTGAAGACTTGTGGAACTTTTATTTGTCGGCAATTGAAGAACGGTTTTTTAATTACACCCAGTTAGAGTGATTATTGGCACTCCCTTTCAGGGCAGTTTGTCAAGGCATGGATGTGTTTTTGTGAGGGCCATGTGAAAAATCATTTATCAAACAATGCCCACATATTTTATAACTTTATCATTGATATCTTGATCAAGCCAAGAAAAAAATGAAAATAAAGGAGACCACAGGTAAAATTTTTGAAACTAATCAATTCCTGTGTTGTTAGAAAACAATCAACTTCAAATTTATAAACAGATTTTTAACAAAGTCATCCTGGAAAACAAACAAAATATAGCCGGGCCGGATTGCCACATAGTGAGGAACGCTCGCAGAGATTTCTTCTGATTCATCGGATAAGTCACCCCCACACTTTGTTCTCAACAGAATTATAAAGACTTTCAAGGTGCTAGAATGCAGTATAGCAGGAAATTGACTCGCGGAGTTAATTTTCACTATATTCACTGTAACAAAATTTCTGCGAATTTAACATTCAGTGAATTAATTTTGATACGTATAATTGAATTGGGTTCAGAATTAAGATCATCTATGTTTTTCCACGAATTCAACTGTCCACGATTTGTTGCTATGTAAAAAAAAATTGTGATTTTTTCCGGCCGTGATATTGACCCACTATACAGTACTCCAGGAATTATATTTAGATATTTTAGTGGTTAATTTTGATGATGTTTATAAACTTCAAATGCAGACTGTGTCATAATATTACTGTAAAATTAAAATTCATTAATTTATCATTCATTTTCAAGGGGAATTAGGGGGCTAAATTTTCCATGCACTATAGAATCAAATTTAACTCATCATTCGTTAAAAAAACAAAAACAGAACAACACCTTACAAACATGATTATGTTGCCCAAAAACCACGAACATTTGTTTTTACAAAGATATCTGATTGTACAGTGTATTCATTACTTTCGGTGTGTTTCTCATTTTGATTTAAGGTATTTGATCGCTTGTAATCTTCTATTGTCAGGGCTATTTAAACCACCCAACATTTTTTTTTAGTCCCAAGTCGTAAGTATCTGAAATTATGATGACCTCATTCAGTGGAGAGAAAAAGAGAACAAAGATCCGGCCCAAGTTGGAGGGGATGTTTTATAAAGGATTTGTGTCCATCAGTGGACATTTCACTGGCCCATCAGAAATAGTTTATTTTCCTTTGAAATCAAGCATGAAACCAAAATTAGGAGAAGGAACAGACACAATAGAGAAAAATTTTCTTTTACCTTAATTCCTTTTAAAAAGGAATGAATACATAATACTGTTGGCATTTATAGGCTGGTTTGAAAAATTAATGGTTCCAGTGACTCATTTCCCAGCAAAAGGTTATGTACCAAGATTTTTGATGAATTATATTTTTACTCAATTCTTCATTTTGACCTATCATTTCAAAGGATAGAATAGCTGAAAAATATGTATTCCATCATACAGTTGTCAACAATACTATATCTAGTTTGCTGCAAAAAAGACAGTAAGATAATTCATTTTGAGGCTCTGAAGGATCATCAGCCTTGATGTCGGTGTCTGATGTAGATGTGATGGATTTTATACATCGTTTATACCAGTGGTTCATTTAATGTCACTCAGCCTGTTCCACTGGTCCAATATAATGTCATTCGCGTGAGCCTGTTCCACTGGTCCATATAATGTCACTCAGCCTGTTCCACTGGTCCACATAATGTCAAATTCAGCCTGTTCCACTGGTCCATGCAATCTCTGTCAGCAATCCTTGTAGTATTACTCAACCAGTTCCATAATGTCATCTAGCTGTATCTAAAAATTGAATTGACCCCATGCTTTCAACTCAATTCAAGTACAATGTTAAATGTGAGCAGCGTCACAAAGGGTGTGATATTTGTAAAATGTCAAGCACCTGTGAGATGAAGATTGAGTTGGCTGGTGAAACAGACATTGCCTGTCAACACCTTGTCCATTTGGCTACGAGTCCCAGACCTAGATTATTTATATTAGACTCCAGTGTTGTGGTGATTCATTATAGCACTTTAATCTGCACCCTAAGTAAAAGGAACTTTCAGCTTTTCGAAATTGATGGAAGTTTTGGGGTTGTTTTTTTTTTTTTACATCAGCTAATTTTGGTACCAAAGTACAATTTTAGATTATTCATTGACATCAACCTCCTGGTATGGGTTTTGTGAATTGTGAAATATTTTAGTCCATAGTTGTACTATTATAGTTCAGTTTGGGGGAGGGAGGGGGTCATGGGGGGTAGCATTTATGTGTACTAAAAAGAGTTCCAAGTAATTTTCTTGACAAGTACCATATATGAAAGTGCCTGCGATTGATCTTGAAACTGTTAGCAGCTTAATTTTCAATGCAGTGCATTATTTTTGGTTTTTTGTTGATTTAAGTTTGCTTGGAAATGAATCTGTTGAATCTTATTAGTATGCTTATATAGTTTGATAAGATTGTGCAATAGACAGAGCCTGTATAAATGTACGTAATGAAAAATATATATAGTGAGCAGTATAGTTATACCACCATTTTGACAATTCTGTTGGGAGTTCATGCAAAAGGCTGGAAAATACCTGATAGAGTGGTGTTAGGAGGACTAATTAATCAGACATTGTAGGGCCCCCAAAAGGAATGGACTTTGATGTAATTAGTATATTCATTATTAAACAGATTTTGCACATAATTCTTTGTAAGTGCTAACAACTGTGGGATGTAAATCACAAAATCCTCCCCAGGGTATCCCTGTATATGGAGTCTGGTTGATCCAGAAAGGTGAGGAATCAGCCATTAGTGTGAAGCAGAAGGACAGGTGGTCAGATAGAGCTAATAAAGAAAGCCACAGCTCTTCAACACTTCAGGTGAAAATGAGGCCCCGACTTAAACCAATATTCTGATCCACGTTTTACTGTACAGTACATAGTATGTGTCGACAAAATTCTGATTTTTAATCTGGGGCTGAGCAGTTAGCTCGGAATAGCAAGAGGATAAATAAATGTTTACCTTACAGATCTATTGTCATTGCAAATATTGTTTTTACCTGTAAATGGTGTGTTTGATAGGGGATCTGGGCCTCCACCAGTCTTGTCATTTATCCAGGTGTGCATTTGCCCTCCGGAAATTGTTTCAAAAATTTTGATTCCCACACTTTTTTTTATAACAATTAAAATTTCATGCATAAAGAATGACTTTTATGATATATATTCTTTCATTTGTTTATTTTTTTTTTATAATAAAAAGCGTTGCATATCCTTGCAATTAAAGCAAAATTCAAAAGTTGATCTTATTCACCATTATTTTGATAAGCTAGCTCAGAGAATTTTGAAAATAGGATAAAACCATTTTACAACTGATCAATCTGTCTTATAATTATGGGGTAACAGACAGAAGCATGCAGGCAAAAGGTATTATTCCTTGGTCTGAATTTTGTTCATAATTGAAAATAGATAAATCCTTTCACAGAAAAAAATCTCATCAGTCATTAGCTTAATACTGTATGGCATTTAAAGCTTGTCAGATTTTCATAGCCACAAATGAGACAGATTATGTAATAAAGAAAAAGCCCCTAACTGCTCACCATTATAGGGTGAAATTGAAGTAATTGTGGAAGCTCCTCGTGTACCCTTAGCTGATGATGCTTAAGGTGAAAACATATTGATTACAAGTAGTGCCACTTCAGACTTTTGAAACACCCGGGATTCCAGGATTGAAGTGCAGAGGGTTTTGTCTGGACTTTTGTCTCTGGCAAGATTTCGATTATTAAAAAAATTACTTGACGCATATTTGTAACCCTATTTGCTAATGTATCATTGTCGAATCTATTAATATGGAAGCGTTTGAGACAATGTCTTGGTTTCCATGCAACACGGAAACGTAAACTTGTTGAGGGTATCTTGTTGATCTGACCAGATAAGGATATGTCATAGACACTCTTTGCTTGAAGTGCACACATAAATACCATTCAGTCAGCAGACTGAATATGGTAATCCCCTCCCAAACCAAGGTTTTGTCATCTCCCATTGATCTTGCCTTACCAAAGAAGTGAAATGGATTTTGGGGACTCCAAATGTTGATTGATTGACATGTTTAGTCGATATGTGTACTGAAGTGAAATTAAAAAGTTGTCTTTGATGATGGAGCTTTTTATTCACAGTAATGTTCATTTTATGACATATTTTTTTCATTTCCTTCGAGTTTAATGGGACTCTTGTTAATTGCTTTTTAAGATGAGTATTAAAAATGATAAATGATGCAATGGGTAAATTCATTAACTCTGGTCATGCTATTGAAATGTTGATGCAGTGTTAATATACCAGTAGGCCCATGTTTAGTGAAGGCTTTTTCTGAATAAAATTTCATTTTTGGATCTCTTTTTATGGATGATTAATGGCATTGATTAACCTGTATTAAAAAGTAAACCATCTGTATCTAGGATTATGTAATCTATTTTAAAAATGAAGAGATGAACACTGTTAGAGGATTGTGTTTAGTGCATTCAGGAGAGGAAAGTAGATTCTGGATGTTCGTGCTTAAAATGAGTTCTTTGCCAGAGGTGTCATGATAGCGGCTCATAACAAGTGCCGAAGAAATCTTAAGTATCTGGCCAATGTTTAATCTCCACAGATTTTTATTACTTATTGATGAATTTTCAGACAAGTTAAGACAAATTTTCAGAGATCCTGATTTTGGGGTGTCTTGCAAAGCATGTGAATATGCAGTTCAAGACTTGAGAGTACCGATCTTATAAGATACTGACACATACAAGGGAGCGTGGAATTAGCTTTGTCCCGGCCACAATTTTCTTTTTACAATCCAGATAGTTCTTTTCTTACGATATATCAGAATCATTTAATGTCTCATGCCATTAGGCATTATTAGAATAAGGATTACCTCTGACAGAGTAAAAGAAGATAAGCATTCTGAACACTGATCTACAATTAGCCTACAGTCATAAAAACAGGCACTCGCATTATAGCGATTTCAGTCTCGCACTGTGGTATTCTGACTGACATTTATCATAGTCTTGCATCAACATCACTATGTTTCATGCAGTGACTGCTAGGCTAGGACAATAAAATTCAAAGGTGGTACACAATTCAGTATGTTTGAATTTTTTCATATGCCAGGAAACAATATCAAATAACAGACTCCTGCTCAATTTATGACTTTCTCTGATTACTTTTGGTGCCAAATCATTGTGTGGGACTCAAACTTTTGAATATATGATGGAGTAACCTTCGGCAATTTTATAACCTAGAGTGCAGAAGCAACATGTTTTCTTACTTAATTTTTATGGATATAGAACAAAATATTAGATTTTCGTAAATATATATAATAAAATGCATCGCGGGCGACTGAAAAGGAATTTGCTTTTGCATATAACATGACCGCAATGACATCATGCAACCTACAGAAGTTTTAAGATCAGTGGCAGTGTAGGACCTACTTTGTCATAATGACCTGTCATTGGGCAGGGTTATTATCAGAACTGCCTTTCCTACAACAAATACGATCTCTATTTAAGGTTATCTGGGGTCAGAAGTCCCGAAACACATCATTTTACGGATAGCACAATCCTATCTCACTGTAGATTAAGTTGTCCTGCATTCCAAACAAACTGACTGCTACTAAGGGGTAGCCTTACACAAAATGTTCCGGATAACAAAGTGTGTTCACCAATACAGAGATACAGTGTTCAATAACTCAGTTATCTGTAAAATGGCTTGCTGAGAAGGGTAGCTGACTTTGTTGAGATAGACCTGCCATTTTATCGTTTGTTGTTTAGACAGTTTTACAGTAGATTTGCCCTATCTATTGTTATCCAGGTCTTCCTGGCTCCCCCAATTACCAGGACAGCATCTTGGGAACGGCGCCTAGGTGTTTCAAGTTTGTCTTGTATTGACGAACTGATCCGGACACCTACTGTTTTCTTAAGTAAAGTGACGTTTTTCTGGAGTAGAAAATCATTAAACACACAAGTATGATCTTTGTGCAATTTCCTTGATGAGACACGCTGAATGCTTTAAATTTCTGTATACCTGTCCCTCCTTTTCATAATTTGCACTGGGCTCAAGGGCATTATGAAAGGATAGCCACAAAAAGAGTGTCTGCACATGGACGATTGTTGTAGACAATATCGGGAATATTTAATTTTAACCATCAAAGCCTTTTGTAGGAAAAGAAAAAAACTGGATGAAATATAAATTGTTTAAATGTGGGAAGTTCCTCATGCAAGGCCCTGTGGTTGAAAGGTGTTACGATGACGATATTTGTTATGATTATGACAAGGGTAGATTGTTCCACGTTTTACAGCCAGTCATATGTATGGAAATTCGACACCCAATTCACCCTTCACCCTACTTAATAAATGGCTGAAGATGTTTGAACTGTCACACTTTTGAGAATATTTGAAAAAGGTGAATTCAGGTGCTATCTGGATTGGAAGAAAGGGCGGATTAAATTGGTTTTCAGTATATGAATTATTCTAATCAAGGCCCATGAAGGTTAGAGTCATATTGTACAATGGTTCAAGATAAAATTGAATAAGTACACATTAAACAGATAATGCATGAGTTATTTAGAAAAAAAAAATTGTAATATATACACCCCCCCCCCCCCCCCCCCCTCGCACACTCGCTTATAAATTTTTTGTATATTGTAAAGGAGATAGATCGCAGATGAAATATTTTACTACATGATTGCATTTGTTTGTTCAAAGTGTATTTCAAAAGTGAAAAGGAAAAATGCTTTGCAGAAAACAATGCAAGCAGATGTGAAAATTGAAAAATTGATTGAAATTACAAAATAACCCTTGATTGAAATTTGCACCGGGTTTTAAAGCGGTAACATTTTAAAACACAAATGGAAGGAAAATTAGTTATTCCTAAGGCAACTAATTCAATCAATTGCAAATTTCTTCTCCCACTTCACAAACCTTTGGCAGTAAAATTGGAGAAGCCCGTCCCTTGAGAGAATGGGGAACATAGTAGCTAATGGAACCACACCAAATCTGGAATAAAAAAAACTGAGTCAACATCTTTAAAATTTTTACAGAAAGAAGGCAGCTATGGAAAACAGATTTGATGTATTATATTTACTGTTTTTTATTTTTGACTGAATATTGATAGTAGATGATTGATCTCTGCTATCCGCGGGGAATTTTGGAAGGAATGTCATAGGTCTGGCCTATTGACATTGATGTATATGCTTTGTGACATAATACCTTCCGTTAATTAGCGCTTCAGTAATTATAAGGTGAGATAGGTTCCATTGTTTAGGATTAATCAGAGTTCTCCGTTTTTCGTCAGTGTGATGGCGGTGTTGATGTGTAATTTCACACCTATATTGCTTCCTGGAATGATTAATACCACACCAATTGCATGTCAGGTCTACACATTCTTGTGGGTAGTGGGGGGGAGGGAAGTGAAACCAATAGGAAAATGGGCACAAAAGAATTCAGGTATAAACTACTCTCTGACACAGTGGTAAAAATGATTCTGAGAGGAATTTTCCATGGCCTTCCCTTTCGTGCTATAACACTCGGAATAAATGTTATTTTACATTTGAGTGATGAGTGACAGCTCATTATGATAGATATGGTTAATTATATTGTGTAGATCCGATGAGGGTAAACTTTTTTCTAATGTTGATTGTCTAAGTCATTTTCTGGGTAAACAATGCACATCATCTTGAGCTCTCAATCATCAGCAGATGGATTTTTCATTTCCATTACAGTCTTTCCGTAGTGTAAGGTCTAGGGATTCCATTTGAAAAGACATTACATGCCTGAGATGATGGATCTCATTAATCAAATCTCTGTTGGTCACCTTCAATACATCATGCAAAGGTCAATGGTGTAGGTATATAGGCTGTACATAATGTAATGAAAATGACCATCGGATTGCGAACCTTATTGCAGCATCAAGTCTGTAACTCCTGATACTTAGCTGTACAGTAGTAGCTAGTCCAGAAATATAAATACTATATGATTAATTATACTGAGTGAGTTTGACATCTAATTACAGTGTCAATGCGTCAGATTTTATATATATACTGCAATGTTCTTGATTTTTATGTTAAAAACAACACATTATGCAATGGAATGTAAGTTGTGAGTGAACATGGACATGTTATTCAGGGGTTGCCAGGGAATCAATAGTGATAAATTTGTATAGAATTGATGAAGCTGCCTGTGTAATTGGTCTCTTGTTGGGATTCATTTGATATCTGTATATTGATAATTGAATTTGCCAGGGATGATAGTATCCCATATAGGATTTATAATGCACCATTCCTAAGCAGAAATTTAACCAAATCTCTAGTTATCTGCAAACAAGTGAAATGGACTGGTTAAACAAATTGGTAGGGGTGTTTTGTTACTGTTAAAATGCATGAAGTCAGACTGTTCTAGTTATGTACAAGAAATTGGAGAATTATTCGGAAGATTTACCTACGTAGAGCTCTGTGATTAATTTGCTCTTGAAATAAATGATTCCATTAGAGGGTCTTTCCACTCCATTCCCATTTTGGGTGCAAAGAAGTTGTATGTCACATAGCCACTTAACACCGCAAAAACATTGTTGCTGCTTTATAACATCTTTTTCGAAAGTATTAAGTTCATCTCTAAGCAGGAGGTATTGAGACTAGAAGTTGAAGGGTCATTATTAGTGCTGAGACTAAAGCAATTGGCCTTTCATCTTGGACAACCAGTAAGTTTGATTTTCCCATCATAGTTCTGGCGTGTTTTGTAAATGGATTGGGGTATTGAACATTGGCAAAGGAACTGTCAATATATGGCATGCACAGTTAGAACAATATTGACTTCTCAGTAACAAGTTTTCCTGCTCTCTGCCTGTTTTTGTTAGGTATTTATCCAAGAGCATAAATACACTTAGGACCCCATTGTAGAGGGGTTAATACGGGAAAGTTTTCAACCCATTCCCCAGAGCGAGTCATTACTGAGTCTATCAGACCAGTGTGAGACAAGCTTTTTAATTTTCAAACTTGATTTTTTGTATGCAGCCTGCATACCTTTGCCTATTGGACAGGTTACTGTCAGAGGGGGATTAAGATACACAACACTTGCATCAAAGAAATACCAAGGTATCGCAGTTGCATTTGTTGTATCAGTATGCGATAGGGGCTCTGACAGTGACAAAGTAGTATTTGAATTCCCTGGCCTTTGCCAAAACCTATCCATGTCCAAAAGATAGAAGGTGTTTACATGATAGCAGTAATCTTATCCTAGATGTGAGGATGTTGATAGCATTTCGTCCATAAAAGGGTGTTTGAAGTTTGCCTTCTGACTGGGGTCCTTTATGGTATAAGAATTAATTAAGGTGTGAGAATTGACTTGTGTCTTGATTTTGGTTGGATCAGGGGGAATTTGAGCCTAAATTGCTTGTGTGGCATTTGTAAATGTGAGATGATTTCCTTGACATTTAGTAGACTAAGCTGGATACATTTGTCTAGCTAGGTCAGTCCAGTTACTGATTTCTAGAGAATACTGACTTTAGCTCACCTGAGCCTTTAAAGACAGTTAGTGAAGTTTCTGATTTAAAAAAAAAAAATTAGCATGTATTATTATGTCATTGTTGATGGTGCTAACTTTTCCAATTTTTGTCTTCACTGAAGAATTCTGTGTGCCAAGTATGGTTGAATTTGGCCTAGTGGTTCTGGGTTGATCCCTTCTAAAAGGAGATCATTAGTAAATAGCAAAACTAGGCTGTACGTGGTGTATATTGGGGGTGGGATGGGATGGGATGGGGTGAAATTTTAAGATCCTCTTGGCGTAAAAGTTTATTCAAAGCTTTGGTAGAGTAATGGTTTACCTATAAAGCAAGTTTTATAGCATAATTTCTTCTCAACATCTACATTAAGAACAATGGTTCACATTTTCAAATTACTATGCAAGTATGCTCATGTAGTGTAGATTCAGTTTGTTCAAACTAATTTCCCAATGGGGCTTATTGTATCGAGTCACAATTTAGAGATGCAGTTTTGTATGGAAATATACAGCAAAAATCATTTTCTTTTAGAAACAGAAGGGGTCAAGGGTGCAGTTTGTCCAACTGATATGCATATTTTCTAACAGTGTAGATATTTTTAAGGTTGTTCAAATCATGGTCTCCCTGGCTATAGGTTGAGGCCAACAGGGTGTGAAGTTTGGAATTTAGAAGGAAAATCTTTTCAAAATGTTCCCCTCTAGAGCCACAAAGCTATATTTTGTTAAACTGATGTGCATATACTCATGTATTTTGGATTGAAGTAAATTTTGTTCAATTTTTGATCCCAATGAGCCCATTTCAGGGCAACAGAAGGGGGTTGAAGCCTGTGATTATACATGCATGTAGGAAAATTCAAGTATCTTTTCACAAGAAACACAGAGGTGCATGCAGTTTGTCAAATTGATGTGCAAGCTTTCTGATCATGTTAATTTAATTTCCTTCATCCCATGGCCCCTATGGATATGATTCAGCCACAATTAGAGGGTTAAAGTTATACATGGGGAGTAGAGGTCAAAATCATCCAAGAAAAAGTCAACTTAGTTCAATTTGTCAAATTATGTAAGATGCAATCAATCCCCTTGCAAAGTAGATTAAATTTTCTCACATGACCCAGAGTCTCAGCTGGGATATAAAGTTTTAGACTAGCATTGTCCCAAATGAACTGTGGGTCTATAGATCTCTGAATGAGCAAGGTGACTTGAGTGAGCTCAGACCATTGTTTTTGTTGTTTGCAAGGTTTTTACAAAATATGTTTTGTAAAATTACACCCCCCCCCCAAAAAAAAGGTAAATAAATAAATAATAAAAAAAAAAAGATACCCCCCTCCCAATTATACATATATGTAAGACGTACTGAAGCAAATGATTTTGCCATGATGCTAAGCCACTATTCACTGGCTCAGGCAACTAATATGTGAACTGAAATATTTAAGACTGGATATATTACTAAAAGTTCTCTATTTCTTTTTTTAGTGGAAAGAAGGAAGTTATATGGACAGTGGAAAGGTAATCCGAATTTTCTCTTCCTGTTCCGTCAGCAGTTCTGATGTGGACAACTGGTTGAGGACTCCCTACATTCCCCGGCGAGGAGCCAACAGTCTACGCATAGAAATCCGATTTTCCATGCGGCGATGTGTTCGACATTCAGATCCAAGCACCATTAAACAATGCAAAGAAACCTTCAATTTGTTCTACTATGAAGCTGACACAGACATTGCAAATGCTCATATGCCAACATGGGATTCCGTGTCATATTCACACATTGACAAAATAGCAGCAGACAACTTATATGACTCTAACACAGACATCTTGCTGAACAATGAAGTTCGAGATGTATCCTTAAACCCGGGAATGGGGGGTGTGTACATTGCATTTCAGGATCTTGGCGCCTGTGTCACTTTGATCTCGATAAAAGTTTCCTATGTAATGTGTCCGAATATTACGATTAATTACGCATTCTTCCAAGAGACACCGGTTGGTCGAGTGAACCCAGGATTTGAGGAACACTTTGGGGAGTGTGTACCAAATGCTGCGGAGAAGACGCGGCCAAAGTACCTGTGTCAGAGTGACGGGGTATGGACCTATCCTACAGGGGGCTGCCAGTGTCTGTCCGGCTACGAGGGACAAGGAGGGACCGCTTGTGTGGGTGGGTATCAGTTTGATAGAAAATGAGTATAGGATTGCTACAACATAATTATGTAGCCAGTATCTTGTCAAACAACTGCAGAGAGAGAGAGAGTATTCTTAGTCAGATTATGAGACCTGGCTAAAGTGAAATAATTTACAGTCGATTATTATTATTCGAGTCCTGCATCAAAAATATAAGAGCCCAATAGTTATCATTCTGTCTGTTTGTCTGTCTGTCTGTGTATATTGAACTGGGGGGAAAAAAACCTATTCAATTGAAGGTCAAATAGAGAAAAATATTGTCAGTCGAACTCAAGTCCTCATGTTGGATGCAAGGCTAACAAAACTGGGTCACAAGGTCTAAGAACAAGGCCAAATTAGTACATTTTTACCTGATCTTAGAAAGGGTCTTTGCATAATTGTCAGTTTACCAATTTCCTTATTACTTATCAGACTTACCTACTTAAGATAGAAAAAAAAAATTACACAGGCAATATCATTATGCTAATAAAATGTGTTAGCGTGTACGCTGTTAGAGGCTTTTAGTGGTGAATTCAGCAGTTTAAAAATAATTGGGCACACATTAGGTTAATTGTTTCTATTGTTATCAGTGCAACCTAGACTAGGACCATAGGGAGCTGCATGGGGAGGTTACGCATTTCTTGTTGGAACATACGTGTCTACGTCAGAATGAAGTTATTAAGACAGTAGTGTCATAAAATTTGTGCAGTTGGCATTATCAGTAAACAGTTGCCTCTATTTTTTCAAACCAGAATCTCTGTGTCGGTGTAAAATACATTTTCACTTCAACAAAGCAATTTTTATAGGCTTTATATCTGTGTTTGCCACGAAAATAGTTTTTGTCGACCAAAAAAACAATCACTTGCTACCACACATGAGGCAATGATGAAGATTTTGTAGAAAGCATTTTTCTATGTTTGATAGTTATAACAGAGTTACGAGAGCATTAGATACAAGGATTTTGTGGATCATTTATTTTTTTGTGCATTATATAATGTTAAAAACATTGTTGAAAATGATTGCAAGTCTAGGATTAGGAAACCCTTGGACAACTGGTAGACAAATCATCGCGGAGAATGAAAGGAAAGCACACAAATTGCTTTCTGACGAGGCCAGAAATGAGCAATGATTTGTACCACAAACTGGCAAACATGATTTAGATGAGAAGTGTCATTGATAAGAAAAGGATAGATCTTAACTTGCAGAAAAAGTGTCGGGGTTTCATTTACTTCTCCCTGAAGGTGCTATACCTCACGGGTTCGGGTTCCTCCCGAGTGGTCAATGTCTAGAGCTTATTTAGATAGTCTGATTAAGTGAGCTCTTTTATCCAGATTCCTCAGTTTAATGTAATTTCAGATCACAGTTGTACATCATTGAAATATAAATAATGTCCTTTCCATAAATAACAGAGACAGTACAAGGAAAGACTCCTTTAAAAATTGTAGATCTATTAAGCACACGTAGATTATAAGTCATTGTTAGATTTCACAGTGATTGGAGAGGCTAGTGCAGACATGTCCATGATCAGCTTTCACTTAAATTCAATTTACCATACAGCTTCTTATGGAGTAATGGCTATTTGATGTCTGAGGCGTCCCCAGGGGTCCCTGATAGCTGACCTATTGGTAACCTTACACTATCGTAATCAGCAGTTTACCACGAGGTGTACTAGGCTCTACACCATAGCTGTGTATTCTAAAGTCCACCAGAGCTACTGATTTCTCCATAGCCTCCTTGTAAATACAATGAAAATTAATGGTCTCAATTGCTTAGCTATATTTAACGATGGGGCTAAGGTGATTGTATAATGAGAATTTTTTTTTTTTTTTTTAAAAAGTCCGATGCAAAAATGATGCCATCCATTTACCGGTAACTTCTTGAGCCATAGATCATTGATAAAGCTGCATTTTTTTCCTTATAAACTGTGAAAAACAACAACCCCAAAAAAAAAATTCACACCACCAAACCATCAACTAATGATGCNCCATAGATCATTGATAAAGCTGCATTTTTTTTCTTATAAACTGTGAAAAACAACAACCAAAAAAAAAAAAAAATTCACACCACCAAACTATCAACTAATGATGCTGTCTGTACCATGTCTTGTCGTTAATGGTATATAGGAGAATCACAAGGCAGTGTCCAGTCTAATTACTGGTATACACTGTTGATAATCTGTTCCTAAGGGGGGAGGTGTCTTGATTAAAGTTTGCCTATAGATTGTACAGATATTAATCTTCAGATTTACAATTTAGAGAGAAACTGCAAAAAAGGGATTATCTCGAAATGGACTTTTCTAACATATGTAAATTGGGCTCACTCTTTTTTAATGGAAGGATATCTAGATAAAAGAAGAACTGAACTTGCTACTAATTTGAAGAGTCATAAATCAGGGTATTATATTTTTATGCTAGTCGTGATTTTTTTTTTTTTGTAACCAGCTTGATGTTTTCTTCAAAGAAAAAATGTTTCTGAGCATAGATAAAAAGATAGCAGGGGACAAAATATTAATCAAAAAGTGGAGCAAAGTACATGTGGATGTGTCGGACATGCAGGGCAGATTGCTGCCAAGTTTTGATCTGTGGATTAGGGGTATCATAGTATTAATACCAGAGGCAACTGTTGGAATTTCCCATACAGTAGTGCTTAAAGAAGCCCAACAGTCAACATTTGCTGGTCCAATCTTAATTTGACTTTTGTCATAATGACAGATTTCGGTTGCTAAATTGATGTCCCCATCCATTACACATTGTTCTGCTTGACAAAGCCCCCACTAAGGTGATCCGGCACAGGTAATAAAGGTACATTTTTCTTTCCTGTCTGCTTTGTTGCTATGGCAAGGACACAGGATCCAGAAGAGATGCATGAATTGCACTGGACAATTTAAAGAATACAGGATGCCAATTTAAGAGTAGTTCAAGCGGTCAAGCAGCTTGTTAGAACCCCCTCTAATTTCCAAGGTTCTTGTCAAGGTGTAACCATATGTTGAACTGCTGCATTCTTTATTTTTACCTAGAGTATAACAATTATATGAGGTTGCAACTTCAGGGATACACTCATAATTTCACAGACACATTGTATTCAAAATGCACATGTCCATGTTATTTTGAGGAATGCCCGTTGGTAAAAGATGTATATTTTTTTTCCAGATAAAAGGCCTTAAATATCCATTAAAATCTTGTATGTCAGCCATGAAAGATGTTTTCTCTTGCATGACTTTCCTCTCAGTTGGAGTGCTTCTTTAATATAAATAACCGAACAGCTTTGTCTGGTAGATTGTGTTTTCCACAAATTTGATTCATGAAGGAATTATTGTAAAGTAATTGGGGTCAAATGGGCCAGATTCTGGGCATTTAAATGATTTTGACCACAAATTATTGTTCATCCCAGACCACTTGGGTACCAGTTTCTACAGAGGAGCAATTTCAGATTTGAAGGGATATTGTCCGATTTGGAAGAGAATTAAATGGTGATTGCTGCGGTCTGGCCCTGTATAGGTGTAGTAACAATAGGACTGTCAACAGGGGGAAGTGTGTGTAAATGTGATGAACAACTGAAATTTAAGGACGAAAGGAAAGAGAAAGATTTACATCATTATAGCATTCAGTAGGAATACAACACGAGGCACTGGCATGCTGTTCAGCTGAAATTGCCACTGAGACCCCAAATGTTTGATAACTTTAAAATTTCAAATTCTATGCTCAGGAAGCAAGACAATTTTTATAATCAGTTGCTTGAAATGAATTTCATGGATGATTTGATTAGTTTTTGAAAGTTTTATATATATAAAAAAAAAAATCATGAATATCATTTTGCTTATCTGATATGTTTGACAATCATTTAATTTTAATAAAATTATTCATGGGTAGGTTCCCCTGTTTAATATTTATTTAATTATGAATGATCATCTTTATGGTGCAGTACAACTTGGGATGCAGGGCAGTGAAGAAGGTTTATGAGAAAATTACATCACTCCGAAAATAAATGATTTTAGCGAGAGAATTGAAAAACTCCTATCTCTCCATGTAAACTGCATGGCAACAAATTTTATGATGGCAATGAAATATCTAGTGTTTTACGCTTTACTTTCCATTTTATATTCAGCAACAATTAGTGAAAGGCAGTTAATTACCTCATGATGCCATCAGGAAGCCCCGATAATGTATCTATCAAATTGCAGTGGTTTGATGGGCAGATAACTTCATTTGAACAGAGTGTTTAAACTCTCCC
Source organism: Ostrea lurida (assembly GCA_903981925.1). Lineage (NCBI taxonomy): Eukaryota > Metazoa > Mollusca > Bivalvia > Ostreida > Ostreidae > Ostrea > Ostrea lurida. The sequence goes on from CAJDSM010032572.1 coordinate 25,278, forward strand.
ACTGGACCCAAGAAAAAATTTTATTCATGTAATTTAGATTCGGATTGTCGATACAGCCTCATGTCATTGTAGTTGCAGAAGCACTCCATGCATCCTGAAATGTATCGAGTCTAGCATCAGGGTTAAAAAATTTGTAATGGCACATTTTTTTTTTTAAATCAAGGGAAGCAATTCTTTTACTGATTTGTAGATTTATTTAGAGTATATGCTTCAATGAAGATAATTATTATTGCTTTATTGAATATATAGAATTTACAAGTCCGTAGAGAAATTGTTTTATTACGGGGTTTACTGGAAAAAAGTTTGTATTGGTTCTGGTGTTAGTTAAAGCAAATAATTTAATTTGATACCATGGGAACTTCAATCACGCATTTTTTACAAACCTTTTGTTTGACTATCTGTTGACTGTTATTTCTATTAACAAGTAATCGGGTTAGTTGTAAGTGAAGGAATTTGTTACAATTTTTCTTTGTGGCCATGAGAAATGTGACACAGTTGAACTGGTTTCAAAAAAGGCAGAACAGTTCGGCTACGGTGGGGGAAGTTCATGAAAGATGGCTATCTTATGTAATAGAATATATGTTACATTGAATTTGATTATCACATATTTTGTACAGAAGCGTGCTTTTTGTCAGAAATCTGTAACATCGTGATGGAAGAACAATATTTGTAACATATTGCGATCCGCTGGATTTAAGTTTCAGCCGCAGCATACAGAGTAGACTGTTTGTTCATGTAAATATCCATAAGCTGGTTGATTTTACAAAAACTGTGATGAAATTGTATCTTCTGATGGCTGACTAAGTCAGAGGAGATCCGTTTTCAAATAATTTCTGAAAGAGATTGCTTTTAGCTTCCTTTTGTTGCTAAGTATCATATTTAATGTCGGAGCGATTACTGCATTTAAAAAACATCAAATTGAGACATAAAATGTGTCATTTTATGGCATTCATTGAAATCTTCACAACTTAGACTTATAGGAAATGAAGGCTAAGTAATTTCGGAAGCATTTTAATTATCAGGTTAAACTATACGGATAGGAAGACATAAAATTTGTTATTAAATTTTTCATCATTTTGTTGAATTTAAATGAAGAGTGCAGTTGGTACATAACCATATGACTTGTGTATTTGGTATGTGGATCTGCATGTATTAAAGGTTAAACTCTTTAGGAACAAAGGTAGACCATCCTCTTGAAATACAATCTGCTCTCTCATTTTAATGGTCAAAGAAGCCCTGCAATGTGAAATGTTGACAAATTTCACAAAATGAAAAATTCTGTGCACTTTGCACTGTTATAATTGTGCATTTTGCAAAGATCAAGAAAAAATATAGATTGAGTATAAACTTTTATGAAATTTCAGAATGCAGACCCGGTTTTTCAAGTGGCTCCTGGGTAATACGCCTTGTAGTACCTGCCCGCCAACAGTTACACCAACGTCCCTCGATCGGTGGAGTGCAGGTGTGCAGACGGTTACTACGCAATCCTAGGACAGCAAAAACTCTCCTGTACTCGTAGTATCAGTTTCTCGTATAGATATACTTAGGCATTTATCTCAGTTGTAGTCATGATATTGGAAAGCATTTTCTCACATACTTTAAAATCAAGAAAAAGATAAACAAGTAAAAAAAATTCATTTGGTATATGTTTTATATGCAAGTTTCAAAATGAAATTGATTTAATTTACCCTNCACATACTTTAAAATCAAGAAAAAGATAAACTTCATTTGATATATGTTTTATATGCAAGTTTCAAAATGAAGTTGCAAAATGAAGAACTTTTATTTTAAAATTGATTTAATTTACCCAGAATTAATTTTTACCCCATAATTGAAATAAAAGACCAAACCACAGAAAATATATCTATTTTACTATAAACATCAATGCATGGGTATATATGGTATGCAGTCATTTGGTAAATTCATAAAAAGAAGCCAGCTACCGGTATTTCTAAATTAACACAATATGCTTTTGACAGCTCTGTACACAAAAGTTAGGAAATTCCATAATGGAGATTATATTTCATATTAGCCTTAGTTACTTCAGCGTACGAGAGTGATTTTTTACATCTATTATGGGAACATTGAACACGCAAGCTTAACAAAAGAGTGCAATTTTAGTGACTTTAGCCAGGGAAAGAAAAGATTTCTAGCTGGGGTACTACACCTTTTTAATGTAATTCTGATTTATGTTGGCAAAAATAACACCAGCATGCACATATCTTGATTTCAAATCGCATGTCAAAGACACATTTAAAGAAATCCATGTTCATTTTTTTTTAATATTTCTGAGTAATGGGGTATGCAGTGTGATAATTTACCTCTTTAAAGAGCCAGTCTGGAGTCAACTTAAGAATTAAGGAAAACCACAGGTTTTGTATAAAATGAATGGAGACTTGGGTCTCCTTTAGCCAAGGTTTAAACAGATAGACGATATATCTCAACAGTAGTTATTACTTTCAGCATTGACATGATAATTCATCATGTAAATTTTGATATCTTTGTTTGGAATTATGAAAAATGGAGTGAAAATGTCATAATAATGGGTGAAGCAATTTCCAACTCAAATGCAGATAGTCACGCTTCTGTAAGCAAGAGTTTAAAGCACACGGAAAATTCTGATATTTTGCACATTGCCACACATAGAAAGTTGGAAGATTTTATCAACTCGGCATAAACACCTGTAGCCTTCTGAATTTGATAAGGGAGGTAATCTTGGAAAAATACCGGTATATCCATAGAACTAATTGAATTTTTCCTGCATATGTATAACACCTTAATCCGAGTTTCAAAGCTAGAGGATGTAGAAGATCTGGGCCTCGTGTAAGATCGTGATCATACTTATGCAATATCAATCGAGAATGGATTTGCTTCCATAAGTCAGAATCAATTTGTGTCGGATAATTAATTGTGTTTTATCATAATCCATTGTTTGTCAATATACTTTTTGAACACAAATCAGGTAGTTTCTGAATTTAACATTGGTTTCTGAATGTAATGAAAATGTTCAGATGAAATGTATATATATTTACATGGGCCTATAAAAGCTTTGTTTTCAGTGTGACATACATTAGTAACCTTTTTCAACTTTAATGAACACAAAAGTCCATACTTGTGTATATAAACAAAGTTTTATCACAAAATAAAAGGAGTAAATGTTGTAGGGGATATGAAAACAATGAAAGCATGGAGTATTAATAACCACATAATCAGTTTCCATTACTTTCATATCTCCGTAAAATTTTATAAAATTTAAAGAGCAAGGATTCACATGTCCCCATCTGAGGCATGGTGGACTGTCAGTGGCTGTATTATCTGGCTATGAAATATAATTTGATTACTTTGTTGCAGAACCACCATCTAAGCCTAGGAATTTAGTAGCTGAGGAGATTACCCATAATTCCATCACTTTATCCTGGATCCCCCCTGTGTCAGATGGAGGCAGAAAGGATGTCCAGTATAGGGTAGCCTGTTCTCCCTGTGAGAGTGTGTCCTTCCACCCAGGCTGGGAAAACATTAATCAGACAAGGTAAGGGATCATTTAAATCTGTCTGGAAAGGGGGGATATTAAGTTTTGAGGACCCTTCCCCCCTTCCTCCAAATCAATAGAAATAACCCCCCAACCCCAACCCCCAACCCCTCCCCAGAAGGCAGATTTAAGTAAAACTGTTCTGAAAATGTTTGCAATTTATACTGTGAATTGATATTGATGTGTTCTTGTCAGGACCTATTAAAGAAAGGCTGTTATAAAGATTCAACAATGAAATAAAAGTTAATAAGGTACTGACACATAAACTATCAGTAGAATTTGNGAATTGATATTGATGTGTTCTTGTCAGGACCAATTAAAGAAAGGCTGTTATAAAGATACAACAATGAAATAAAAGTTAATTAGGTACTGATACATAAACTATCAGTAGAATTTTACCTTGTGTTTTACAGAGTATCAATAACTGGACTGAGCTCCAGTACTAAGTACAGTATTAGGGTGTCGGCTGTGAACGGTGTCAGCAACATCAGTAACATCCCTGTGGAGTTTGAGGAGGGACAGTACACGACCAAAGTCAGCACACAGACGATCCTCAACTTCCAAATCAGCAGTCGCAGCCAGACGGAGATCACCATCACCTGGGACGTGGTCTCCAGCGTCAGGAACAAGGTCATGAGTTCTACAGGTCGGGCGCAGCCAGGCTGGGGTATGGAGACGTCCTGTGAACGAATATCTCGGCCAATCATCGGAATTATACATTCAAAAATCTCAATCAGGGCTCCGAGTACAGCCTGCAGGTAATTTATCAGAGTACTAATTCAGATATGTTATCAGAGTTTACAAGTGCAGTGAAGTCATTTATCAGCTCGCATTGAACTGATACAGGTGTGCCATAGTACAGATTTCAGGTTCATATCTCGTACAGAAATATTTGCATTCAGTTTATTATTTATCTTGCATCAAAATTTACTTCTATCATTCTATAAAAGTACTTGTTTCATGATTGGATTCTTATTCATTAAAAACTAAAGCGTCAGTCTTAGTATGAATTGCAAATATATTCCACATATTTCAGCTAATATGTACATTTGTTTTGCTGAACTACTTTGAGAGCAAAGGGGTTGTTTAAAATAACACACTTCACCTCACGACTTGTTCAAAGATGCAAAACAAACCTCATTCACTGGAACATGCCATTATTTCCACAATATGCAGTAATGTTTTAAGTGGAAAAGTTTATGTTCAAAGTAAATTTGCTTCAATAACAAGGCATATAAAATCTATAGCTTTTTAGAGGGAGTCTGGTTATTTATTGAGGGATTTAAGTCCAAGTCGGTGAAAAAAAAATACTCTTATTGATGAGGATACATTAGAAGTTGTCTTAAAGAGCATTACAAACAAAATTATCGAAGGGTTTGTCAGATGAAAGAAGGTCTATAAAATATCATATGCTACAATGAAATCACAAAAGTATTAATATTTTGGTTTTAATACAAGTTCTAATCCAATTACAGGACTACATTGGGAGTGCCATAATTGAGTTACTAAGGCATTTACAAAATTCTTGACAGTTTATTGAAGTTCCTTTGTTTGTTAGCCATACACAGTTTTGATGAAGAAATTGTCTTAACGTCAACTTTAGGGATAACATCGCTGCGTTCTGTTTAATCTGCCGCAGGTCGATTGCATCAGAGTAATAGACAAACTCTTTGTATCGCATCCTCCAACTCACTTAAGGAAAACCATTTCCTTCAAAATTTTGATCTTAACAAAACTGTTATGATCTTTAATTTATACAAGATCTGCTGGAAAAACTGCATCCAGACTTATGTAATATTTCAAGAATCTTTTCAAGAGATGCCTAATGTATACTGAAGATGAAATGCTTGCAGTTTCTGTAGGAAAAGATGATAAAATGCAAAAACAGATCAGATGATTAGAAGTAGCTGTAAAGAGAATTTATTCAAGATATTATTCATATTCACTCCAGTATTGTGTATTATTTTGGGAAAATTAAGAGTTATAGCATGTAATGATGTATCCCCAAAATTGTTGTCCAGGTATTTCATTATCTACTATATAGCAATAATGTATTGGAATTTATCATCTGTTGTCTTGATTAGAATTTAGTAATTTGAAATTCATTGGGTTATGTTTTAATGGAGTTTGCAAACATTTGAATACTGTAAAGGGCTTTAATTTCGCGGGGCTAAAATTTCGCGATTTTTTATCTTATAACATTTCGCGATGGTTTAAATTTCGCGGATAGTAAATATTTAAGCTTAAATATTGTACCCAAATACATAAAACATGTGGTTTTATTTTCGCGATAGTTGATATGATCGCGAATATAGCGAAAATAAAACCCACGCGAATATTTCCCCCTTTACAGTAAGTTTTCTATTAGGAAAATTGAGGTCAGTTGTAGATATTTCGAAGATTGAGGTTTGAAATCGTGCATTTTATAACTCCCCCCATCCCACCCTCCACTGCTATTCACTTCTGTTAAAGCTTTGTACGTCAAAACATAGCACAGTTCTAGCGAGTTGATTGTATAATTGATCGCTGTGATCAGTACCCTTTATTGGGGAAACATAAAACAGAAAAGGTGAATTCAGAAGATTCACCCTGCGTGCTGCAAATGTATGTTTTGGGAATAGCCAGGCTTTCCTGAATGCTGTGAAGTGGATTGATTGGTAGCACAAAATTGAACCATTTTATGGTCCCGTCCATTCATGTTGAACCATTTTTATGTTCCATTTCTTTTAATCAGATGTTGCCATTGGTACCCTGTACCTGAAAAACAACTGAATTGTAAAGCTTACCGCCTGTAATTACATCTTATTTCTTTAGGAAGTTTGCATTTTTTCTCTCTTTTTTTAGCAAAGTAATTTTGAACATATCAATTAATGAATAGGTTTTCCTCGATCTGAGATGGCCAAATCATAATAAAATTTCCACGCTTGCATAATCTGATAAAAATCAAAGCCAGTGCTGAACTTTTTTACCATTACTTTTTAATGCCACAATAGCTGATAAACCAGCATATAAAATGTGGATATAATGGTAGATTACCTCCACATATAAAATGTACTCGGGGTAACATTCATATCCTAAATATTTAAGGGCATTGTAGGGTTTTTTTTTATTGTCATTGAAGTGTTTTGGACTTCCTCTGGTGTTTCTAGGGATAAGTTTTTTGTATGCACATATTTCAAATTTTTTTTTTAGTTTGAGCTAAGGACAATGGGACATAATGATATTGTAACACACTAAGATAGTGAAATAAAAATTGTCCTTTGGAAAAAGATGTCACAATGTCTGTGGTATGTGTCAGAAAATAGCCCAGTGGGAATGCTAAGTCTGAATTATTAGGCTTCATAAGACCTACAAGAGCTCGGTAATAATGCCAGTGCTGCATGGAACAAATTCATTTCTCTAATATGTGCAAAAGGACAACAAAAAGTCTAAATGAAATGAGGGAGACTTGACAGCTCGGAGCAAACTAGTTCAGCAGGTACTCTCAATATCTTTATTGATGTTGTTTAAGAGGGTGAAAAACATTGGGGAAAAATCAGGCTGTGCGGAAGAACGTCGGTGCCATAGTGAATATGTCGTGCGGAATAGGGGTTGAGTCCAGCAAGGAACCTTTCACTTTTGTCACCACAGAGAACAAAACATATGGTTCAATGATTTAATCAATTGAGACATGCAAAAATGACTGCCAAAGGAGTATCAGTTTTCTTTTTTCCCTTCAAATTTTGATCATCTTTTTCAATGAAGTCAGTTTTTAAGTGAATTTATTATGCCCATAGAATTTGAAGGATTTCATCTATTGAACAGATTTTTTGTCACTATTCAAGATCTTGTATTTCTATGATGCATGATTCAGATGGTTTAAAAAGATTACAGTTTTCCTTAAAACAAGGAATAGTGGTTAGGAGAAACCAGAATCTGGAAGAAACACTTGATTTTACAATTTATTGTCCTTTATCGACCAGAATAGTCTGTTCTGATTAGTGATCAGTGTTTTGGGAAAAACAAGATAATGTTTGTCATGCAGAAGGTGATTTTTTTCTTTTCTATTGATAACACCGAAATTTTACACCTCCAAGTGTGATTCAGTAATCTAATTCATCAAATTTATCACAGGAGATGATACCAAAAAAATCTTATCTCTTCATGGTTCAAATACTTAAGTCAGAATTTGGGCTAAAATACCAAATTAAACGTACCGCAGAAGGTGCAAAATTGCAAAGAAGATGATGGTTTTCAGAGCTTCAGTTATATAATAGAAGCAATAATTACAGGGCTGTTCACCAGGAGATGGTAGAATATATGTTTTGAGATAAGAATGACAACCATTTTGTTTATGAATCTGAAAATGTGTGTGAAGGGCGACTCCAAAATCAGTGGTATTGTGTCTTTGAGCTTAGGGTTAAGTTTTCCTATCTCCGTATCATGTTGGGCGGTCCTTTATCGTGGAGCTTATGACTTAAATGCACACAATTAAAAGATAAAAAAAAAAAGTGGTGCAATTTTATGCTACCAAGGTGAAAATCCACCAAACTTGTGATTAATCAGATCGTGAACTTCTGGTGGTTTTTATTTTTTTTTTTTTTTGTACATGATAAATGCTACAGAAGGCTAAGCTGCTGTGTTGTTCTAATAAAAATCTTGATACTAATGTCTAACTGGCAGACTATCATGTTTATGTAAGGCTTTTCGGAGAAAGCTGTCGCCAGGAGGCTGAAATAATTTGTGAATTACAGTCACAGATGAGTGCTTAGTTTTTCAAACGACCACATTTTGGTTAGAATTGAAGCAAGGCACGTATCATTTTTAGATTTAATTGCAAAATTAATGTGTGTTATACAGTTTAACTATTTAAGTTTAGTGCCTGTTTATTTTTTTCAGCAAAGGAAATTGGAAATAAATAGATAGTCAAAGCCTATCTTAAGAAAAGATCAGTTTTTACTTTAATATGGTGAATCATTCTTTTATTCAAAATTGCCATCTCGTCATTTGAAAAATTTTANTGGAAATAAATAGATAGTCAAAGCCTATCTTCAATCGGGAGACTTAAGAAAAGATCAGTTTTTACTTTAATACGGTGAATCATTCTTTTATCCAAAATTTCCATTTTCATCCCATCATTTGAAATATTTTGGATCAAATTTTACTTTAAAAAAAAAAAATCAAGAGAAGAAATGCTCAATTCTTGCAACATTTTTAATGCATTTTAAAATTGTCAAACAACCAGTGGTTTTAAAACCAACGGTATAAGATTAGATGATTTTTTTTTTTCTGTCACGGAGGAAATGTCATCGAGTGCCGTGATTTCCTTCTTGTGACAGTAGATTATTTTCCATGCTTCTCTATTAATTAGGAGTCTGTAGCAACCAAACAAGGCATCACAGAGATTGAGGACAAACCTCAAAGACTGAGTCAATGAAAAGCTGGTAGTCTTAAAAGCTGGTTGTTTTTGTGTTAATTGATAAAGTGGTCAGAAGGAGACGTGAAGGAATGGTAGCAGCCCTGCCTTGGAAGTGTCTAGTGCTTTGTCATTTAATTTCCACCTAAAATCCAATAATTCCAGACCTCTCCTGATTGGGGGGAAAATGTACAGTACTCTGCTGTTGGTGTGAACTTTTGGAGATGGTCACAATTAAATTTCTCTGCCACTTTCTTATTTTTCAACCTTCATCAACAATACAATTAGGGTCCTATTATTTTATACATTGTGGGAGTTAATATTTGAGATGAAGGTGTTTCTCTGAAGGCTGTTTCACAGGGACAGATCTATAACTAATGCTATTTAAGGAAAGAAAAGACTACAGGCAGACTTGAGACATCGTTAACAATCTTGCATGAATTCTGAAGAGTGGACTATTATCGAAAAAAAATATCTATAAGGGCCCCATTGGTGGATTGCATTTATAGCCTCTCCATATTTTTCATTTTATTCTCTTGTATTCATTCAACTTTGGAATGTTAGGAACTGATGTTCAGATTGGGTTGGGTTCGTGTACCAGAACAAGGCTCTTCAGTGTACTTCGCACAAAAAAAAAAAAAAAAACCTAATTACTTGCATATTGTGATTTTGTTTTAGGTACGGTGCTACCTTGTGGAGAAGGGATGGGGCGACTTCACACAACCAATAAACGTCCATATTGTGAAACCTATCGGTGAGCTCATTAATGTTGAAGTATAACAACAAATTCCAAATTGTCTACCTTGTCAAACGAGTAAGGCATTGCATTTAATCAACAGTTGAATGCAGTATCTATTAATTAACATCCCTAGGAATCAGAATAATAGATGCACAATGTTTGCTGTTTAATAAGTTGCTTAGAATTTTATTTTTTTTGAAATGTTTAAATGTCTTGAACACCTGAGTGTCCAATTGAAACAGGAAGATGGGGTGGTATGACCAAGCCAGAAAGAGGTTGTAAAGTTTGAATGACACTATTAATAGTGCTGTTATGTTCACAAATATGCATGGCTTTATATGCATGAAATCTTTATAAAGACCATAAAATGCTTGAGTCGTGTATTTTATGATATGATGGTTTGATGCAAAAAAATTCCACTAAATGAAATTATTTCCAATATATTTCAAGGATAGGCAGGATGCATGCTGGTCATGTGATTGAAATCAACACTTTACTAGCTATTGATATCAACCTACTGTAATATGTCATGTCTCATAGTAGGGTATGACATTATAATTGTTTGTACATTGTGATGTCACAGTTGTAAGGCTCTCAATCCTGAGCAAATGAGAAAATTGCTGAGGCATTATATGGGGATTTTTTTCCCCTATTTTCCTCAAATTTTCTCTAGACAATCAACTCTCCTTTGAATTTGTGAAAAAAAAAAATTATTAGCATAGATTTAATTTTGTATATTTCTTTTAAATTCTTAAATATTAATGGTCAAAGTTTAATTAATGTCACTATAGTTTAACATTGAGGTAACTTGATTATATCATATTTCCCTGATGTATTTAATCCTTAATGGAACAAATCATTGACCTATTTTCCCATAAATTCAGCAGTGTGTGAAACAATAGTGAAAACAAGATTTTACATATAAAATTTTATATATTTTTTGTTATATTTTTTACTACTCTTTGACATCTGAAAAGAATGCTGAAAAATAATTGAAAGGGTATCCATTCCATATAGATTGTGTGAATTTTAGACTGAAATAAATTTAGGAGAAAGTTTATTGGGACTGTGAGGTTTACACAGGTTTCTGGGGAGATAACTCTTCCATACTACTACCTCCCTTTATTGACAGGAACCCTCGCATGATTTGGATATAAGTATAAAGAAAATTCATTAAATTTTTTTTCCATGCCAATGTTCTGCCTATCCTTTGAACAGTCTGCTCTTGACATCATACTTTGAATATCTTACCTTTCCGCTGAATGAAAATATCAAATGATCAGACATATAAAGACTCTAACAAGAATGCTAACGTAATACACAATTTTCAAAATGTCAGCTCATCTTTGATTTGGGATACATTAGTATCCCATAAAACATTTGGGTAGGAACATAGTATACACCAGCATACAGTATAGATTGGTTACGAGTAGATCAGGAAAACTGTTAAGAAAATGTTAATTTTGTATGGTGGTATACTCATATCAAGAAGAAATTGTCTCAATTATGTGATTGTACTTTTAACAATGAAAGACAGTGAAGTTTGGTCTTTGT
>CAJDSM010032574.1:0-19030 GCA_903981925.1 Ostrea lurida
TATAAGTTTGAAGCAGTCAATCTTTTTTTCATTGTGAGTGTACCTCTAACACAGATGTAATCTTGAACTTTCCCCAATCACGTTTAGTTTGCACTTTGAGACTTGTCATGATATATCAAACTGTTAAATAAATTCTAAGAATATAGAAGGGTTCATCAATTTTTGCTGTCTATGAGTGAACATTTACAAAGACCATCATTGATGATATTTTACTATTAATGACTACAAGCTGTATGATCAAACAATGAACATGAATAGAATCGATCTCTCTTGGATCTTTTCTTCCGTAAATCAATTTTTGGATTTCATGATGATTATTTGTTTGTTTTTACGGTCCTTTGAGAATTTTTTCACTCATAAGGGTGGGGGGGGGGATTTCAGTATATCTGCAATCTCATCATTAATCGATAAAGGCTCATTACATGATCATCATAATGAATTTACCGGTAGTACGTACACTGTATTTGAGAAAAGTATTAATTTATGTTCATTTCTTTTTTTTTTTTATTTTAAATCGNATTATGATAAAGGCTCATTACATGATCATCAAAATTAATTTAGTATGTACACTGTATTTGAGAAAAGTATGAATTTATGTTCATTTCTTTTTTTTTAAATTTTAAATCATGATTCATCTTTCAGAAAATAGTCCTGGCCAACAATTTCGCTGTGACGTTGTTTGCATTGTCATTGAGACATGGCACTGTGTTTGGCATAATACTTAATATTAATGATAATACAGCAAAGATAAGGGTCAAATTTTGGTTGTGTTTTAACAGGTCATTCTTATTACTCCCATTCTCAAAGAGGAGGGAACAAGGGAAAAAACCTGGCTGGTGGACATAGTAAGATAGGGAGGGTTGATTGTGTCAATTTCTTTCTTTATATTCGCAAGATAATCGTCCGTTATCTTCTACAATCCAGATTACACTATCAAACATAGCATAATTTTATCAGTGAATATGAGGAGAGATATGCAAACAAGTTTTTCCTTCAGTTTGCTATTTATATAAAGTCATTAACTTTCCAATTTTCCCTTGATCATTTGCCTATAATAAAGTTATCAGAGTTGTTGAAGGTTTCCCATACTTATTTTGTATGCAAGGCATAATAAGGAACATTATGAGCATGGCCATGTAAAAGCAGATATAGTGTGGTAGAGGGGTCCATAAAGCTCTCTAAAGGTCCTTACTAGTCTTGTCTCAACTTGTCAACCCCTCAATAGATAGTAGAATCTTCTCGTGGTCTGTCAAAGTACAAAGTCAGTGTTTGCAATCTCTTAAGAAGGGTCCATAAAAATGGAGGAAGAGGGTTTGATCTGGCACTTATGGTGATCAGGACTTGGGTAATACAGTAGCTGAATTTCACTGGGAGTCTGAATGACCGCCATCGGTTGTGGGTGTGAATGCAGCAGAAAACTTTTTCGATGCTGATGCAGCTACTTCTGACTGATAGACATTGCAAAGTTATTTTGCCTAAGACAAGGAGGGAGATTTTATGTTCAATTGTTATTTATTTTGGAGAAGATGTATCAATGAGTTGGAAGGTTTGGTCTCAGCAGTTACAGACAATGCCAGATCTAACTCTTCCAGCTCACTGCTGCATCCATTTGTCTGCTGCTACATGGCCATATTTAGAGTAAGTACTTTTATCGGACATTTTGTGTTTGGGTTGGTACATGAAGTCAGGTTTCCTTCAGTAACTGATTGAGACAGGCATCTTCTTTGGGTACCCCTTTGTAATTTACTAATTACTGACAAACAGACAGTGTCCATGGCTTATATTGTATTGCATGAGGTGAGATAGGGCTTGGAAGAACACCTGCCATTCCCAGGGGATTTGACAAGATAGCTTGGCTAGGATAGGTTTCTAGTTTTCTCTCTTATTCAATTCTTGAAGAATTTTTATAGATACATGGATGATAATTTCGGTTTTAAGAAAATGAAGAACCAAGGATGGAAATTGTATTGGATTATGTAGTTGTAATTAGGAGGAACTTGTTGTTTTGCTTACCAGATTGAAATCTTGCTCGTGATCTTGCTATCTCTTGGTATCATTCTGTAGTGCCTTTCATGGAAAAGTTCACTCCAATCAGTGAATTCATATGATACAGCTGCAGTATTTAAAAAACATAGATACCAAAATATAATGCAGGATTAAGTCAACTGTGAATTACCATTATCTTTTTGAAGAGAAAAACCTTTTTCATTGATGGACTTCTGGAATTGTCATGCACTAAAGAGAGATTTCAGTTAGTTTAGCTATTTTCCCTGCAAACATATGGGTAATGATCACAGAGTGATGTTGAAGAGGCTGAGTATAAGATAAGACATGGACTAAAGTTTTCCTCATCAAGAAAAGTATTCTACCAGAGTCATCAATATACAGCTTGCTTTTTAAATTTATTAACAAGCTTTTTTGTGGACAGAAATACATTGCTAAATAGATATGATATAACACTGATTTTATTTCAAGTAGTATCTTCATTATTTACTAAATTGAAAATTCCCACAATACAAGATCACAGCCACACAGCATTACCACCATCAGAGTAACTTTTTGATGTTCACATTACTTTGTACTTCTATTATTTCATCATAAGCACAATTTTATGATATGCATTATTTCCATAGAATTAACTCAATATCTCCTTTGCATTATACTTGCCTGTTACAGAGTTTACTATAGCTACGTATCCCGTAATTTGTTACCTCCACCGAATCAAATTTCAGACTCAGTACACAGTGCCACCTACATCCAGTGCTAGCTCATTTCCCTTCTCATTGTGATTTTAGAATTTTTTACCTATTATTTTACTGGTACGGAGTGAATATTTTATATCCACCTCTTGTTTGGAATAGTTTCAAAATTTGTTACCATAGTAAATTCTCGTACAGTTAATTTTGATGAAAGGAGATTATAAATTCCCTCTAAGATATTTATTTCGGTGCATCATACTTCCTCCATGCTTCCCCACTCATTTTCATAAAAGAGAGACAACTCAAACGAAGATGAATTGTGCTGGATGTAGATGGCGCTGTGTATTTGGGAGTGTTTAAAATTAGATTTGGCAATGGTAGCAATTCCATGAATAAATAGCTATTGTAAATTCTCAAACAGGTAAGTTTTTCTCAAAGGAAATTTATATTCAAGTGCAGTACATCAGTTTATATTTTGAATAAAAGATAACCTGAATCAGCAAAAATAATAAGGCTGATACACAAGATTCAAATACTACATAATTAGGAAACTCCAATTGAACATATCGATAAAATTGTTCTCTTGAAAAAACCTTTCCAGGAAATGTTTAAAGATAATTAAAGAAATGACAAAAAATAGATAAGGATTATAGCTTCATTTGATGATTGTTGTGAGGACTAATCATAGCAGCCAATGACTTCATTAATACCAAGAAATGATGGAATTTGTTTTTATGGCGGAGTAATGAGATTACAAGAGTAAACAATGTAGCTCGCTTTGAGTATGCTCTGCATTATCTGGGTATGTTGGTTGTTTGTCTTGTGATATTTATATAGGCAAACAGCATTAAAATTTGGAGATTTAAAGTCAACAATCGGTGTTGGAACCATGTATGCGTATGAGGGTATTTTATAAAGATAGGCAAGACAAAAAAGGTCATACTAATTAATTAATCAATTTTTTGTCCAATTTAGAAGGAAATTATAAAGAATTATGTTCGTAATTTTAGTGATCCTGTTCAAAGGACAGATAAGAAAGCAAGATAAGTGTAAGGGAAAATCATACACAGATAGCTGATTTTGCATATTATGATGATATGAGTTTTGGGTGTTTAATTTACTGGATCGCACATATTGGGCCATTTTGTATTCATGTGTTAAAGTAATGTACAGAGTGAAAAAGAGAATTTCAAAATCAAATATATTTGTCATCTGTCTTATCTATTGATTTAGGTAGCTCTATTGATCCACGTTATGATCTTCAAACTTTGAAATGTTTTATTTAATATGGTAGGAAAAATATTCACCCTCATAAGTTTTTGCATGCCTGTACATAATGATGTGTGGCTAGGGCCTGGTAGATAGTGCTCGTGGATTAAGTTTCACGCTGCCTGTTAGGATTTCGGATGAGCCTCAAATATCTGGGTAACCTGCATGCAAACATTTACTTAGAACAAATAACCTGGGGGTTAGGGACGAGATTTACCATTTTTAGCTAGGTGCCTGATACGTTCACACTAGTATCTCTGGCACGGTGTCCAAGCTATGCGCATCTCAAAGAGAAAGGATTTTTTTAAAAGGAGGGTAGAAATTGTGAGGAATTTCATATTGTTACAGCTGTGAACGTCTTTTTAAGAGTGGATTGGAGAGGTGAAGTGGTGAGGATTTTTTTTGTGATTTTATAAGATCTGACTCTGTATTTTTGTGGAAGGATTAGAGTGGATGGTATTTTAACGTCAGTCATTGGAGTGAAATTTGAGAATAGTTTATGAAGATGAAATAATGTACAATTTGGTTTAAAAATAATGTACTTCCTGTCTCTAGTTTAAAACTTTTTCATTTCATTACTG
Source organism: Ostrea lurida (assembly GCA_903981925.1). NCBI lineage: Eukaryota > Metazoa > Mollusca > Bivalvia > Ostreida > Ostreidae > Ostrea > Ostrea lurida. Next base: position 4,550 of record CAJDSM010032574.1, read on the forward strand.
TGGTGAAAAATACCCAGTGTCCAGGTTTGGTGAGATTTATTTTCAGTTTCATTTTGATTTGTTGATCTCTAAAGAGAGATCAGGCTTTTTGTACAATGTGAAGTATGTATGCTTGGATCCTGATAAGGTAGTTATAAGGTAATAAATCTGAGAGTTCTCTAAAAACAATTGAGTGTGGGCAGACCGGTATTTCTTGTCTCAGGAAAAAGATATATAAGATATTGATTGGCTATAGCTAAAAAGATTTGAATTCATATATTTAAAGTGCTGGTTGGTTTCATTTTCATATGGGGTGTTTTTGAAAGGAGAGGTTTGTGTCTGGAAAATACTGCTTTTCAAAGGAAAATGGTTGTATTTGGTAGAGGTATGTTTGGAGAATATGATGTACAAGGTATTCAGAGGGAGGTTGCAGATGTATTTGAATGGGGGAAAGGGGCATATTTCAAAAGGAAAAAAAAAAAGAACGGGTGTATTTGGAGTGGAGAGAGTTTTATCTCATCGTTAATTGCCGGGTGAGATTCAACTCCTCCAACTGCACACTACGCCAGCTAGCAGCTTATGGACGTTTCTTCACATCGGTACTGCTGGGCAGTTTGTGGTCAAGTATCTGAACTCGCTTTTATTCTTATTCCTCGGTTGCAATATGACTCACTCTTTTTTTGTTCCTCTGTTGCAATATGACTGTGAATATTTGCCCTCTACTTGGTACATAAGACTAAAGAGGTATGTATGACTATGCATAAAATAATCTGTCACTTGTGTAGTGTATATGGAACACATTTAACTTGTGCTCAGATAATTTTATGTTGGCTAGTATTAAATTTCAATTAAAGAGTTTTATTTTTTTCTATGTTCTTTATGTGTTACTAGAAAATTTATCTTATATATATATAACATGACTCTTTATCAATTAATTTGGTAAGATGATTTTGTGAATTGAAATAGTTTAAAGTATTTTTTGGTATTGTAAAACTGTGAACAGATATTGAGCCAAATTTGTTTAAATGAAGTATAAATGGTTTATATGTCAGTTGTTTTGCTAACGTCATGAGTTGCACTTTGTTATTATTTGTCATTGCGCTTTATCTCGATTTTATTGATTTTGTTATGATGTAGACATTATATAGATAACAGCTCGACAGTTACAGGTGTAATCTATGTGTAAAGGTATGCCAGGAGTTTGGAGCCTCCTTGCAGTATCAGATAGATATTATTAATTACGGAGAATCCTCAGTTCGCCTGTGATAGGACGCAACCTTTACCCACCGTTGAGATACGTGCTTTAGATGGAGCGATCTGATAACTGATAAACCCTTGGCCTGTAGAGCGAGTTTGGACTTGTCCGGAACGCGTTGCCTGGGAAAGTTGGTCGTGTGATTAGGGGGGTGTTTGTGTGCAGATCCAATGTGTGCCATCATCCAATCTTCCACTTATATGAGGACCACTGAGTCGAAAAGTCCTGCTATCTAACGGCCCGATAAAGCTCGAGACAAATACTGGAGGTGTGGGGAGCAGTAGAGATACATTGCCTGTGATCTTGTCCCAGAGAGGAATAAAATAAAAGTAGAACATGCACAAAAAGTGCAGTGTCATACTGTAGCAGTGTTATGTGTATTTGTCTACTTGTTATTCAAATTAAACATTGAATTCTTTGTGTTTTTCCTTTTTTGCTAAAAAAAAAAAAAAAAAAGGTTATAACGATCAGATTGAGTGATAACTCAACAAATTTGAATACATTTTTTGGACTACTGTGAAATCATTTTAATTGGTTTGGGCCAATATCCGTGGGTAACCAAACTTTTGCTGGTTCATGGGGACGTAATTTCGTGGGTAATTCATAAATAATGCGAACGACATAATATTTATGAAGATTAAAAGGAAAAATAAAACATGTTCGTGGGGATGTTAATTCGTGGATAAGAATGACCCACCAAATCCACAAACATTGGTCCCCCACAAACAATGATGATTCCACAGTATTTTTCACCTGTGTGTATCTCACATGTACAAAGCAAAGAAATTGTTGGAATAAAGCAAGTTGCAATGAATATCATTAAAAAAAATCATGGTAAATTTACTGTAGATTTCGTTTACATATAAGCTCCTTTTTCTATAGCCTGATTTCAAAAATTGCACAGGAATGGTATTTTAAAACTATTTTTCTTTATTGTTAGCAGACATGAGTAGGTATTAATTTAATGTAATGATTTAATTTAGTGCTTACGTTGTGCTGACACATACAGACACTAATACTTCATGCCAATAAATCGTAAATAAATTTCAAGTGCAAAAGGGTAAAGTTTAACACCTGTAGCTCAATGATAAGCGCCGTGTCTCCAGTTTTATAAATCCCTTTCCATGCAGAATTTCAAAATATACCCATAGGTCCAGAAAAATTGACAATGCTATTAAACTCATTTATGATCCTCTTTAAAGCAACTAGATGTATGATGAAGGAGATGAAAGAAGATGTGAACCACATGAATCACTGACAATGTATGAGTGTTATAGTGTTAAGATTTTTAGGTCAATTGATGTGGAAATATTTGAGAAATGCAATTTAGTTATTTTTTCTTAACAACTTTATGCACACAGGAGTAATATTAAAATGCAAATAGCAAATGGTGTAAATTAGAAATTTTTAAAATTGGCAATAAGCTACTGCACCCTCATTTCAATGTGACGCTTAACAAATAAATTTCAGTATTTGAAAATGCATGAGAGTATGAACTGCAACACCTTTTCATGAAGCGTTAATGTGATTCATGAAGTATCACAGTTCATGCCCTCATGTATTTTTAAATATGAAATTTTTGTGCTCCACGAACATTTTTCATGGGAGGAAGTAGTTGCTGTTGTGTCTATCTGTGTAAAGCTCATATTTCCCAAACCTTTCATCAGAAATTGAGCATAATTTATCACAAATATTTCTTGGGAAAGGGACTTTGGACCAAGGTCATTTTGGAAAGGTCAAGGTCACTTAGAACATATACTTTATATAAGGGAAAAAGTTCCTTATATCAACACTGTTTGAGCAGGTAGTGATCATATATCACTCAAATAACTAACAGGCAAATGGCTTTCAGATGGTCTCTCAAGGTCATTTTTTAAGGTCAAGGTAACTCAAAACATTACCTGATGAACTGTAGCTCTCTGAGAAAACATTGGGACAGATTAGAGATCTCTGATGTGTGCCAATATTTTTATGCGCCCCCCCCCCTTTGAAAAAAGAGGGGGCATATTGTTTTGCAACTGTCGGTTGGTTGGTTTGTCTGTCTGTCTGTCGGTCGGTCTGTAGACCATGTGTTATCCACTCAATATCTTTTGACCCCTTTGCTTGATAACAATCAAACTTGGTACAGGGGTTACCCTTAGAGAGTAGATGATCCCTATTGATTTTCAGGTCAAAGGTCAAGGTCAAACCACTGGTCTTAACAAGATGTGCTGTCCATTCAATATCTTTTGACCCCTTTGCTTTATAACAATCAAACTTGGTACAGGGATTGTCCTTAGAGAGTAGCTGATCCCTATTTTTCAGGTCAAGGTCAAAGTACTGGTCTTAACCTTATGTGTTGGTGTTTTCCACTCAATGTCTTTTGACCCCTTTGCTTGATAACAACCAAACTTGGTACAGGGGTTGTCCTTAGAGAGATGACCCCTAGTGACATTCAGGTCACAATGTCAATGGTCAAGGTCAAACTGCCGGTCTAAACACCATGTGTTGGTGCTGTCTGCTCAATATCTTTTTGACCTCTTTGCTTGATATCAACCAAACTTGGCATAGGGGTTGCCCTTAGACAGTAGATGATCCCTATCGATTTTCAGGTCCAAAGGTCAAGGTCAAACAGTGGTCATTACCCATGTGTTGTCTACTCAATATCTTTTGACCCCTTTGCTTGATAACAACCAAATTTGGTACAGGGGTTGTCTGTAGAGAATAGATTTTTAGGTTACATGGTATAAGGTCAAGGTCAAACTGCTGATCTTAACCCCATGTGTTATTTGCTCAATATTTTTTGACCCCTTTGCTTGATAACAACCAAACTTGGTACAGAGGTTGCCCTTAGAGAATAAATGACTCCTGCTGATTTTCAGTCACATGGTCAAAGGTCAAGGTCAGACCCCTGGTCTTAACCTCGTGTGTTGTTCACTCAGTATCTTATGATCCCTTTGCTTGATAACAACCAAACTTTGTCCAGGGGTTGCCCTTTGAGTGTAGATAATACCTATTGATTTCCAGGTCACATGGCCAAAGATCAAAGTCAATGCCTTTGGCTAACATCAAACTGCTAAAGATTTGTCATATCTGTCATTATTTTGTTCAATTTTTTGACATCTAATCCTGATGAAATGGTCTTTTAACCTTATTTGTTTAATGAGTAGTTTTGCCTTGTATAAAGCACCAATTTCATAATACCTTGAACAGGAATAGCCATTTTGGATTTTGCACCATGGGGGGCATTTATGTTTCTAAAACATTTCTTGTCTCTGAGGGCTACAGTTCTGCTGCTATCAAAACACATACCTTATATAAGGAAAAAGTTCCTTTTTTCAACAATTTTTTAACAGGTATTGATAAAATAATTATAAAATTAAAGGGATAGTGTCGCTCATTTTGTCAAAAAAAAATAAATGAATCAAAATGAGCCCAAATGACTTATACAAGTGATTTTCTGTTAAAAATAACAAATTGTGCATTTATATGTATTTATTTCCAAATCTAAAACGTTTATGAGCTCTAAAACATGTCCCATTAATTTTTGGCTTCCTGGACAAAAATTCAATTTACTATATATAAGGTCATTCCTATTGTAAGTTTTGAGGAACATAGAGTCATTTCTAAGTTGTAAAATATTATTCATATATCTTTTTTTATTATATTCGAAAGGAATAAGATGATTTGGGGTGAGAACATTTTTTCACCAAAATGAGCGATACTATCCCTTTAAGTAACCGGCAAATGACTTTCAGGCAAAGGTCACTCAAGGCTCAAGATCACTCAGAACATATACCTTAAAAATGAAAAAGCCTTCATTTCAACAATATTTCAACAGTTATTGATCTTTTGGACCAAGGTCTTTTGATATTATTTCTTGATACCTGATAAGAGGAATAAGTTCCATATTTCAACAGTTTTTGAACAGGTATTGAAATAGGCAAATTGCTTTTAGACAAAGGTCACTCAAGGTCACTTGGAGCATATACCTTATATATGAAACAAACCACCATTTCAATAATATTTCAACAGTTATTGATTATTATGCTATCGAGTCATTCGTGGTACTGTAAGCATTTGAAAAGGGACATAACTCATTATCAGTCGTCAGTTTTAGATAAATTTTTCACTCAGCTAACAATTTTTTGGTGTGTACAGCTGCTTGTTATTGAGGAGTTTCACTGAAGTATACCTTTATATCAATCGGATTAAAATTAGATGTTATGTTGGATCTGCTCGCATACTCGCTTACATAAGCAAGTATGCGAGCGGATCCAACATAACATCCGATTTTAATTAGATTGCCTTTCTATGAGTTGAAGTAATTCTGGAATTATGTTGTCTTCTTTCTTTTTTTTTGAATGAAAGGGTCTCCTAGACAATTATTTGAATTTTGTATCCACCTTGATTTATTAATCGTCATACACGAAACTTAGATGAAACAAGATATGTTTCAGAAACATACATGTCCCTAGTTGTGCAAAATCCAAAATGGCTACGCCTGTGATGAAATTGGTACTTTGTATTGTAAGGCGAAGCTTAATCATTAATCAATTAAGGGTAAAAGACCATTTCATCATGATTAGATGCCAATCTAGCCAAGAGTTTGAAATGAATGCAAGTTATTTCATTAGGCTGACCTTGAAGCCTAACCATGTAACCCCCCTGGGGTAGAAATTGACCTAGTTAGAGGTACAGGTACCTGTGCAGAAAATAACAGATACACTTGGCCCAACAGTTTGACCTTTGGCCATGTGACCTGAAAATCAATAAGGACCATCTAGTCTCGAGGAGCAACCCCTTTACCAAATTTGGTAGCTATCAAGCAAAGGGATCAAAAGATATTGAGTTTACAACACATGGGGTTAAGACCAGTGGTTTGACCTTGACTTTTGGCCATGTGATATTAAAATCAATAGGGATCATCTACCGATGCAACGACGAACAGTGCAAAATAATATCCCCTCTTTTTATGCCCCCGCCATAAATGGCCGGGGCCATATAGTGTTACCCGTTCCGTCATTCCTCATTCTGTCATTCTGTTCATCATTTGGTTTCCGGTCATTATCTCTGCAACGCTTGCACACATTGAACTCAAATTTGCTATAGGATACATAATAGAATATGCAGGTCAAGTTCGAAGTGTCATGGTCCGATGATTTTGGACAGAGTTAGCCTCTTAGAAAAAAATCAGAAATTTTTCGTTTCTGTCATTATTCTCTGCAATGGTTGCACCACATTCAACTCAAATTTGGTATATGGATACGTCACAAGAATATGCAGGTCAAGTTCGAATTTGGTCATGGTCCGATGATTTTGACAGAGTTAGCCCTCTTGAACTTAGAAAAAAATCAGAAATTTTTCGTTTCCGTTCATTATCTCGCAACGTTGCACACAATTCAACTCAAATTTGGTATATGGATACGTCACAGGAATATGCAGGTCAAGTTTGAAGTGGTCATGGTTCGATGATTTTTGACAGAGTTAGCTCACTTGAACTTAAAAAAAATCAGAAATGTTTCGTTTCTGTTCATTATCTCTGCAACGGTTGCACACATTCAGTTCAAATTTGATCATATGAGTATGCCACAGTTCATGCATTTGAAAAACTTTCACACTCACCTTACAAATTCCTTCATTAGACGTTCACTGTAGGTGGGGGCATTTCTGTCGCCACCCGACACACATCTAGTTCAAAGGTGGGGGGCATAAATATACTTCACTGAATTGAAGTCCATTGTATAAGACATAAATTAAAAATAATATTTTGGCATCAAAAGGGTGAAGGTCAAGTTCCTAGAATTCCAGACATGTTGAATTTCACATAGGCCATGTTTCTGCATGCACTCCATGGAGGATGGTGTGGGGGGGTTAATACTTTCATTTGAACAATATTTAATATATGTAGTTTACCATCAGATTTTTATGCCCCCAGAATTGAAGATTAGGAGGCATATAGTTTTTGCCTTGTCCATCTGTCTGTTTATCCTTGGCAAAAAACTTTAACCTTGGTCAAACATGTATCTTTTATGCCATAAGAGGTAGACCTTTCATATTTGGTATGTGTATTCCTTGTGGCAAGATCTTTCCATGGGTACCAAAATCTTTGACCTGGTGACCTTAACATTGACCTTTGACTTACGTTTAGAAAATTCTAATAAAAGCCAATTACATGTATCTCTCAGACAGTAAGAGGAACTACTTTTGTGTATAGCATGCACATTTTTTGGGAGAACATTGGTACCAGGTTTGTTGACCTTGACATTAATCACTGACCTAGTTCATGGAAATTTTAAGAATACTTTATCCTTGGTCATGTCTTTTACAAGATAAGATGTACAGCTTTCATATTTGGCATGTGTATGGCCATGTTGTTGTAATCCAGGGGCATCAGTATTTCACGAACATGTCTTGGTTTTATTAGTAAATTTGTTGTTTTTTATTTGAATTGTCGTTAGAATTGCTGGGTGTGCTGTGGGAAAAAAAAGCAAACACCAATGGGTTGTGTATTTTTGAAAATGTATGTCCTTTATGTAAAAATGAAAAATATTGTTGATTTTTGTTTTTATGGAGGAATTAATGTTAAAGATGACACCTGTATAAATGTAAATTTTATCAACAGTTTTACCCCAAAGATCTGGAATGTGTTTCTAGTCTGGTGACATTTGAGAACTTGCAGTATGTGTGCCAACACCCTGCTGTGTTTGAGGACCTGCCTTGGCTTCTGGAGGGAAGGTATAACAATTCAAGTTTGATGTAGACGCTGGAGGCAAAATATGATAAAGGGAAGTGGGACAGTTTATAAATAAAGTCATGTAACTTTGGGAAGGGAGAAGTGGTAAGCATTATACTTCTTAGGAATAAAAGATCATCCCCAACTCAGTATTACCCATCATTATTTGTGAATGTTGAATACAGTAGTGCCAGAATTAAGCATTATGATGCCACAACTAAACTACAAGATTTATACATATATGAATATGAGCCCAGACATGCTTTATTAGTAATCGTTGAGATTTGTTCATTTTGGGGAGGCTTGAGATTTTTATTTAGCATGATTTAGATTATTCATTTGTAAGTTTTAGAGATCATACATTCTGTGTAAACTTTCGTTCCAGTATTTGCAGTAATGCTGCTTCCAGCTCTCCCTATGATGATGAGAGCCGTAAAGGGCCAATTTTACCCAACATTCATCAGATGCCATTGGTGTTTGATGTTCTGTCACTGGTGTCCAAGAGTCAACAAGCAGAACTCCACTTCTCTTCCTTTATACTGGGTAAGTTTGGTTCAGAAATGTTATTATACCTCAGCAAGTGAAGGATTAAGTATTGAAAAAAATATTGGTCTTCATATATTTTGTACATGTTTTAGAATACTTTGTTTGTAAGCTATTGATTTGATAAGAATTCTGCCTTGAACTTTTGATTCTGAGGATTCTGAGGAGTAATTCAGGGATACGGGTACAAGTAGTTTCAATAAGAATGTCTGATTAGCCTAAGTCTTATTTTATTTACAGTGAAAGAGACAGATGAAACATTCAGAGACATTAAAGGTTCCAACAATCTTCTGCTGAGTCTATTCTTTGAGAAGATCAAGGAGAGGAAAGAGCAAGAGATTCCCTTGAGTGTTGCTGATTGCAAAAGATTCTTACAACTTTTACTGGAAAGAGATCGAAACATACAGAACAATCCATATCCTTTTGATGTCAGTTTGCATAAACAGTTTACAGACAGTGAACATAATCAACGTAAAACTTCTAAGTCTTCCAGAACTAGTATTGAGGTGGAGGAAACACCAATGTGGAAATGCTTTGTGTCTTCTGCTAATTCTACCAGACTTTTCATGAAATTCATACCATCATCATATGAAGATTTACTGAAATTACATAGTGTTACAATAGACACAAAAAGGGATTCTTCATGTATAACAGCAGAACTGGTTAGTGATGACAGAAAAGTCCCAGAGAAGGGGGAAGACGAGCAGACGACAGAGGAAAAAGATAAGAATGCGGAAGCTGAAACAGGTGCTGAGGAAGAAAATGGCGCTGAGGAGGAAGCAGGAGTCGAGGAGGAAAGAGATGAGGAGGAGGAAACAGGAACCAGCCATACAAAGACAGAAAAACATAAGTCTTTTGTCATTCCAGTGTATATTTATGAATGTCATCTGCAAAGTGTAATAGACTCACTCGTGAACCCATGGAACTTTGAAATCAAAGATGATGTATTTGAAGATGTGACTTATGAAATTGATGATGAAATTAAGACTCCCACTTTGAAGAAGCACTCATTGGATTTGAGTACATTTAACAACACAGCAGGATCGGAGGATGGAGTTTCGAGTCCCGTGTTTCGACCTCACCATGAACGCCGTTCAACAGAAAATAGTGACACAGCTGAGGATTTTGGTTTAAGTGTAATAGATTTGAAATGAATGTTATTTGCAGGTAGTTTCTTGAATGGTATAATTTTGATTTCAGTTTTTGTGTTTTTGGAAGTCTTGATTAACAATGTACTCCATCTTGGTAAAGTCATGTATGATTTTATTTGTAAATATGTAATAAGCAAGGAAAAAGACAAAAGCAGAACACATTTTAAACATATACAGATGTACCATACTATTGCACTTTTGCATCTTCCAAATTTTCTTTCGAAGATGAATTGGACAATGAAAATAAACACTATATTAATTTTAGTGATTACTTTTAACTCCACTCATGATTTTGTTGTTGATGATTCCAGGAGTGTTTCAGAGTTTGCAGCAGGGATTTCCTGTGGATCACCATGACATTGAAGCTGCCATCAATAACATTTGTGAGGAGACTAACCCCATTGAGATCGACACCACGTCATTTCTCCACACCTCCTGTCGCCACTTCCAGCAATTGGTGGAGGAGGCTAAGGCTGCAGTGAATGTGGTGGAAACAGCGGAACACAAAGAGGACGGCCTGAAACGACAGACCTCGGTCAGATTCGCTGATGAAGTGGATGGGTAAGGAACTACATATACATCATTATCTGACAGATAGATATATTTTTAATTTATTTTTTCTATATTCCAAATCCATTCATTGCAATTATACCCCTGAAATACGAATCAACAAATCATCACAATATAAAACAGTTGGGAGAAAGAAATCTTGCAGTATAAACAATAGATTACATTGTATTGCATATGTATTGTATATTGTTTTATTATAATTGATTATAGAATTCAGGTGTGCTAAGCATTTTTACATTTACATCATAGACGAAGCAACATGTATGGTTATTGTGTACTTGCTTATGCCACTCAAGAATCGGAAACTATTTCCACTTTTTGTAGAGAATTACAGACTTCTCCTACTAATCCAGCCGTGCTACAGATTCCACGTGGAAGAATCCGACTGACTCCTCACCCCCTCCCAGATAATTGTGAATATTTCACAGGTCTTCATGACATTATCAAGAACAAGTTCCTGGACATAGTCAATAAATGGTTCAAAGTGGTGCCATCTTCTCCAGACTTCTATTTCTACTGCCCAGATTCCGTACCAATGGAAAATGTAATCCTTCATACATTGTATTTAGCTCCTTTTTCAAAATATTTTGTTCAAATCATGGGGCATAGGCATGGCCTCAGTATGGGAAACATGACCAGTAAAGCTACAGTTTTAACAGAGACTTCTGCTGTAAAAAGCTGTATGATATTTCCATTTTACAGAATGAAGAAAGTGACAATAGAAATGCTTCTGATAACTCGGACATGGTTAAAGAAGGTGAGATATTGTGAAAATATTCTGTTATGGGCTAGATCACCAAAAGGTTTAGGGGTCAAAACTCCCAAAAGTTTCTGTCAATGTATCATCATAAATAAAGTATTGGCATAAATTAACTTTCTTACTGTTTCAAAGCGACATTTAAAGACTTCTTGTATACTTCATTTGGGGATTTGGAGAGGGTTTTCTCAGAGAGGGGTTTTCTCAGTAAAAACATTGATCTTGCCTGTAAGTCATCAAATTTGAATTTGAATATGTACATTTACTTTTGTAAGTTTGAAATTTTTGATATGTAATTGTTGCAAACCCCACATCATGTTCTCTGTCATTATATAAACTAGTTCTTTACAGACGCAATAACTACAGAAGAATTGCTGGATGATAGCATTGGATTCCAAGAACCAGAGCAGGACTCGGACCAGAAAAATAATCCAGATTTTGCGTCCATTGCATCTCAACTAGACTCCAATGAAACTTTGTCCTTAGAAAATTCGGAATATGATTTCTGTGAGGAACTACAGCTGAATGAAAATGAAGATGACTCTGTTCCTCTGTTTTTACATTTTACCTGCACTGTGAGAAGCGGGATTCAGAGCGAGAATGTCTCCATCAGAAAACTGGTTCCTTGTATTGGTAAATGTTCTAATTCTACTCTGCATCAGAAATGGTTTCTTGTAGTTGGTAAAGGCTTCTATCATAGTGTCCACCCCCCATCAGAAAACTGGTTTCGCTTGTATTGGGTAGAAACTTCTTTAATCTGATCTCCATCAGAAAACTGGTTCTTGTATTGGTAAAGCTTCTAATCTATCTCATCAGAAAACTGTTCCTTGTATTGGAAATCTAACTACCCGAAACTGGTCCGTATTGTAGTCTAATTCTCGCTAGAAAACTTCTAAATCAATACCAAATTTTTATTCAGAAAACATCTTTGCTAGCCAAGGGTTTTCGGTCGACTCCACTCTCCATAAACATATGGGGAGCGGAGTGGACCAAAAACCCTTGGCTAGCAAAGATGCAGTTCTAGTGGACCCACAGAAATGTTGCGACATTGGTCTGAATTCAAATAGTGCAACTTTTTAATTAATTGAAATTTTTCAAGTTGTGTTGACATTCCAGGTTCTCAAGAGCCTCTTTTTTTAAATTTCTAGAGGAATTGTGTGTCACAAAAGAAGTCTCTGCCATGGAAGTCAACCTGGGAGACCTAAGAATCTCGCTGGATATTAATTGTCTGACTTACCCATCCGAGTCTGATTTCTTTGAGATGAAGAGAACACCGTATTTCCGCATGTCTTCCAGCAGCTCTGTAGGAAGTGAGCAGTCTCCGAGGGTCTCAGAATGTGAGAACACAGATGTGACAAGCTCATTTAGTCCAGGGTGGGTATTTTGTTGTACATAGTAGTACACTGAGAAAAGTCTATCTGAATGAGACATATTACTGTGGAATTATCATTGTTGTGGGATAATGTTCATGGATTTCGTGGGTCAACTTTTACACATGAATTAACACCCACCATGAACAATGTTTTATTTTTCCTTTTCATCTTTTAAATATATTTTTTTTTATATTTTTTTATTTTTGTTCACATATATCAGATATACGTCATTCTCTATCAGAAAAACAACAACAAAACAATAGTATCTGAAATAGGGAGATTTTTTTAAATATTATTGCCATATCACATTTTTAATGATGATTACCCAAGAAATTACGTCCCACGACAAACAAAGTTTTGGTCACCCACGAACATTGGCCCCCATGAATTACAATGATTCCACAAACCATTTACATTTATTTTATATTAAACAGTACTGAAATTGTACTGTGTTGAAAAACATGCCTGAATCATCCTGTGAAAACAGTGCTATTGTTTTTAGAATGATTCTTTAGAGTATAGGAGGTAAAATATTTCGTTTAAAATCATTTTTTCAATTTTTAGATGAGATGTATTTTTGTACAGAAATGTCTGTTCATTCATCCTTCTGTCTGTTCTCAGTTCTCTGTTTTTTACTGTCACATATGAAGTTAAACTTGCCATGTACCTTTTTATTTTTATTTTTTTTTTTGGTCACTCTAGGCTATGTTACAATTTTGATATATTTTGACCTTTGCCACTTGATTTCAAATTGAATATCATATGGTTTGTCTGTCCAATGCCTCCAACTGTTTTCAAGTGAAGACTTTTTTATTTTACAGTCTCTATATGGGTTTTGAAATGTGAGTGTTGCAAGCATTTTAATTTTTTTCTTCTTTTTCTTTGCAAGCATTTTAATTTTTCTTCTTCGTCATCATCATCTTTTTCATCATCTTTTTTTTTTTATGAGATAATAACAAGTTGTTGAACATATTCAATATTGAGGAAATAGTACATAGAAAATACTTGATTTGTCCATCTAAGGCCTCCCAAAAGAAAGTATGTAGCAGCTTTATGGCTTAAATAAAGTTCTATAATAAATCATGCATATATAAGTTAAACAACTAACACACAGGGCTTTGAACTTATGAAAGTCATGCAGATCAGCCTGCAATCTAAAAAAAAAACCCCGATAATATTGAATTGAGACCAGATTGGTGTTGAAACCAAGCAGTCTGGTAATTCAAGGTCTGCATGACAACTGTACTACAGTGCTTCTGTCAAACAAGCCCCTGACATGCTTTCAGTGCTGACAAGCTTTTACTACATTGCTGCTATTACATACAAGATCATATTATGAGGTTGCACAGACCTAGAGGACTGTGCAATGATATGAGTACTCTTTTGCCAATCATGTAATGGTTGTAGTTTGTCATGAACATAGAGGGATCGTAGTGGGAACACGGTAGAGGCGTAACTAAAATGACCTGAGTAAGTTCCCAACTGCGCTACGCTATTACTACGGACACAAAGATCTCTCCATGATGCATGTACAATTTATAGACTTTCTATCTTGCTCTTAATACCACTTTATTCCCTTCTTGTTTGCCAATAAACATGTTTAAAATATATGCAAGTGTGGGGAGAGTGTAGAGCTTCCTAATCATGAAGATCATACCCTGATCATATTGTATGTAATCATATTGTATTTATAAAGACTTCACTACATTTCTCGTGTGATTTGCCATGGGTTTTTTTATTGTGGTGGAAGCAAAATAGATGCGTTTACAATTTTTATTTCTGACATAAACATAGTGTATAAAATGATATGGTCATGAACAATTAAATTTAGTCCGCCCTGCATGCTTGGCTGATTTTGTGGTAAGTACTGTGCACTGGGTCAATGACATTGGTTGAGTGATGCCATGTTGCAATGGATGTCCTACTATGCAGAATCTTTGCTTTTTATATCTCTTATCTTCATTTCTTAGTCACCAGACAGGGGGAGATCCTATAGCAAATTTACCTGTGCAACAACACAACGCCATCACTAAGTGTAAGGAGGAGGTACGTAATTGTCAGTCTCATCAATATTCTCTAAAATTACTGTACATGCACTTATGTGGTTTTCTTATGCCCCCGGAATCTTCGATTCAGGG
>CAJDSM010032577.1:9710-34356 GCA_903981925.1 Ostrea lurida
AAGTATGTACAATAATTATGATATCAACAAATATATTCTATATGTCCTTTATTCAGTAGTAATAAAACACTTCAGGTAATGATGGAAATTTCTTGTTTTAATTGTTTTACACGACAGTTGGTGAGAGTAACAGTCTGAAATGCATCGTTATCTCAGTTGCCACTAGACGACAAAGCCGTGTAGAAATATTTGGATTCCGGAACTACTTTCGAGTTGCAGCTATCTGCTGTGCAGCAGTAATGGCACGTGTATTTTCCTGGTAAAGCACCCTCTGCGTATTTTAGACATCGGTCCTGGTCAGAAGTTTGAGCGAGCCATTCATTACGACAGGTCAGCTCGTCCACACATCTGGTCAAATAAAATCAGTGGTAAGTTGGGTTGAATAATATAATTGAGGTATGGCCAATACTTTAAAAACATGAAAGTTCTCGACACTTACTTACATTGAAGGCACACAGTCATATACATGTATCTTTAACATTGAAAGACACCGGAAACACAGAAAACACCAATGCAACCAGTAAAAGTCAGTAAAAAATGAGAGTATTTGCATGGTAAGTATTTTAAATGTTGCTTTAGTTTACTGGTAAAACATCCTTTCGTTGAATTAAAAATAAATACATTTTACGTAAATTCTAACACTTCTCATGGCCATCTCCATTTTTATTTTCAAAGTGTACGACTGGGTAACAATAGTTCGAATAGCCTTGACAAAGAGTAAAATTTAAAGATTTCACCTTAAATGTATGTTGCATTAATATTAACGGTACCGCTTTCTTGACCCTACACTGTATCCGCAGAGATGTTTTGTAAAGAGAACATAGAGCAGCTAAAGGTGATCAGCATATTTTAAAATCAGTACATGTACTCCTAAGCAACTCTTATGACGCGAAAAGGGGTGAAGACAGATATCAAAGAACCCTATATATCATGTCATACGAGTACGTCATATGACTGTGAATGTCCGATTTACACTGAATGGACCAGCGGAAGTCAGTGATTCTTTCATGAGGTAATGTGAAATTATTAAATATGTCCCAATCCCGTCCATCGTCCTCTTCAATCGGTACACTTTTTCGATAGATCACTTGAAATATCTGCTAAACACCGATAGTATTTGGGTAGCAATAACGATATTGTGTACAGGATTCTGCATATTCGTATATCATATGAGCCGTTCCTAGCAAAAAGGGACCTTTTCTTATCCAACAATAATCTGAAATGTCCCAATGAAAAAAGGAGACGTCATTTTAGTTCAAATTTCAGCATAAATTTACTCAGTTAAGGGTCCCTTATATTGTTTCAATATATCTATTAGTGCATTTCCTACACCGAAGACATTTTGTTGAAATACAGTTTGTAGGTTTTTTTTCCTCCGTATACTAAGCAATACTTAAACGTCATAATGTGACGTCATGCAGTGCATGTCAATGTTAACCATAAACACGTTCATCATATGTACAAGTAAATCTTTAATGGAGAATGTGAATTTGCATAGAACCCACTTAATTAGCCCTAACTCACATACGAATCTTATTATCTTCTCGTGTGATTACATGTTACATTTGCTTTTCACGTAATTACAGGACCCATTTACTGTAAACTGGTACCCTGTTGGCTCTCGCTTCTCTCGAGTACAACAGGTAAGCGCCAAATTTTGACAGCCAGGATTCGAGCTGTATCGTTATTTCACGTATAATGCGAGAATTCATTTCAAATCAACAACGACGAAGTACACAGCGCGGCGGCTATTGGCACGATAAAAATTCCCAACTACTAAGGACATATGAGCGCCATGGATAATTTTAAAGGTTGTTTGACTTCATCTACTGATGGTGACGTCTTGATATTATTGAAATATTGTTGAAGATACATAAAACAACATTCTACTGGCCATGGTGCAAATACAAACTGTTATCAGTTGAAATAAGTTTAACGTTCACAAGCTATTTAGAAGATTGTTCACAAAAACCTATCTATGAGGATCAGTGGTTTTTGTCCATCTTAATATCCCTTAAGTACCTCAGTGATCGTTGCTAGAACTTCTGTTGTTCACCATTCATGTTAGTAACATAATGTTATGAATAAAGTATTCTCCTATTTAAAAAAAAAAGTTTTATTCAGTATTCACTTCATGACTGACGGAAATATTGAGCAAAATCTTAATGTCGATCTTTACCATACCGCGATCTCTATTTTTTTTTTAACTTAGATATATCTGCATTGATTTTTTTAACTTCTTTGTTTAATCTTTCGAAAAAAATTAAAGTTATACTGGATAGAAAAAAACTGGAAGTACATCGGTTTTGGATGGGTACAAAAGTTTGACTTGGTATGCCAATGTACAACAAAGTTACTATAAATCTAAGACCTTTTGTAGATGGCGACACTGTCGTCAGCACCTTGGACAACGTCTGTCATGCAGTAACTTCCGCTGGTACAAGGAGAAGAATTCCCCAAATAAACGTCCCTCAAGTCGCATGGAGTGTGCGCAGCTGGGTCTCCACACTGATGGCAAGAAATTGGTGCAACTGAAACTGTGTAATTTTAGGAACATTGTATATATATGTACAATAAAGATACATGTAGATATTGGATATCGGATTTAGTGTACAAAACTGAATAATGTCCTTTCTGTGAACATTTTCATCGTTTTAACTGTGCTATATTACCACTATATGTTTTACATTATATTTTAAGTAGTTATTCATTTCAAAAGTAATATTACAATCAGATCAAAAGCAGGACAGATTGAATATAACATCAAGATGGAACTTGCACCGTATAACAAACATGCAGTAAAACAAGAAATAATGCGAGCAAAGTTCACTTAATGATACCCCCGTGCTTTCCTGTAGGTATAAAATCATTCAGCGTAAAATAAACAAGAGGTCCATGGACCACCATCGCTCACCTGAGTGACCTTGGACTGGCTCAGCAATGGTGAATTGGAAATTTTCAAGTTTCCTTAAAACTGACCCAGTGGTTCTGGAGAAGAACATTTTATGCAAACTTTGATCCCCTGTTGTGGCCTTGCCCTACCTCAGGAGGTATGATCTGATCAAATTTGATTCTACTCTATATCAGGAAGCTTTTAGGTAAATGTTGTCTTTTGGTCTTGGAGAAGACAATTTTTAATATATATTCAAATGTAAAAATTTGATCCCCTATTTGTGGCCCCACTATACCCCTGGGGGGGGGGGGGTCATGATTTGAACAAACTTGAATCTCCACTATCTCAGGAAGCTTTCATATAAATTTCAGCTTTCCTGGTCCAGTGGTTCTTGAGAAGAAGAATTTTTAAATATGTCCCCTATATAATCATATGTAAAACTTTGACCCCTATTGGAGCCCATCGTACCCCCGGGGTCATGATTTGAACAAACCTTGAATTTCCACTCAATCAGGAAGCTGTCATATAAATTTCAGCTTTTTATGGCCCAGGTATTTCTTTGTGAGAAGATTTTTTAAAGAAATTTTCCCTATATAATCATATGTAAAAATTGATCCCCTGTTGGGGCCCATCGTACCCCGGGGGTCCTGATTTGAACAAACTTGAATCTCCTTCTATCAGGAAGCTTCCATATAAAATTTCAGCCATTCCCGGCCCAGTGGTTCTTGAGAAAGATAGAAGATTTTTAAAGATATTTTCCTATATAATCACATGTCAAACTTTGATCCCCTATTGTGGCCCCATAGTACCCCCGGGGGTCATGATTTGAACAAACTTGAATCTCCACTATATCAGAGAGCTTTCATATAAATTTAAGCTTTTCTGGCCCAGTGGTTCTGGAGGAGAAGATTTTAAAAGACACCACCCTATTTTTGCATTTCCGTGGATTATCTCCCCTTCGATGGGGGCCTGGTCAACTTGAATCCCCTTTACCCAAGGATAATTTGTACCAAGTTTGGTTTAATTTGGTCCAGTGGTTCTGGAGAAGAAGTTAAAAATGTGAAAAGGTTTACGACAACAACAACGACGACAACGACAGACAACGGACAAATTTTGATCAGAGCCTTCGGCTCAGGTGAGCTGAAAATTGAAATAGGAGCTTCACAATGACATCCTCTAAAAGTTTCATAGAATTATGTTGTGTGGTGTTAGAGGAGTAGCGGATGTGAGGCAGGGACGAACGGTCGAACAGACAACAAGATCATTATACCGTTTGACACAATGTTAACTTCGCCTTTTTGTACCCCCCACCCCCTCTTTGCTAGCGGGGATGGGGTGTAAAAAATGAAATCATATCAAGTAGTTATGAAATTATTTATTTATGTATTATGGTTTCAATTTTCCGTTTATCTTACTGTCTCTTCACTTCCTAAGCCAGTAATTAATTCAGGAATATAAACCAGTTGTTCTGTATTCAGTTACGTCACAAGGGCGTACTTACCCGTGGTGGTCGGTGGGGGAGTTGTAGTAATCTAAAAATAGAAAACGTAGATGCTAACAAATAGCGAGCATTGAAGTGCCACCATTCCCTCATAGTGAGCGCGACTTTGTTTGATTATTATATTCTCCCTCACTTGTGGGAATATAAATGGATTAGATACTAATTACGAAAAAACAAGAAAATATGTAGTATAAGTAGGATGGCAGCTCGCTAGCACTTTATTGTTCATCACATCAAAAAGCAAGTACATTTCAAACAAAACTGCTCATATTTATACACATCAATATAAATCATATACGGTACCAATTTTGATGCACCAGATGCGCATTTCGACAAATTATGTCTCTTCAGTGATTCTCAAACCGAAATGTTGGAAATCCGAAACATGAAAGTAAAACTTTATAAAATTGAACAATGTAGTGCCAAAGACTGAAGCCAAATACTTCGAAAGATCAGAGCTATGCCTGAGGGAGATAATCCTTAATTTTGATATGAATTTCTAATTTTACTATGAATAATAATAATATGAATACACCGGTTATGTCATCTGATAAAATGGTTACTGTCCGCCATGGAATTATTGAAAAATTTACCTGTACGATTGAGACTAACGAGCTTTGCTTAGAATGCCGCACAAACACATGTTCACCTATTTTTCACCACGTGACCGATACAAAATGATATTCGAACACGACTACGCAAAAAAACATCCCGCACATAATTTAGACTGGATTGCCTGCCCTTGATTCCAGACGCTCCGCTAGGAAATTCAAGGACAGGTAACCACCACCGCCATGACAGTAGAAAAACCTACTGCAGTTTCGCAAATAGCAAGTGCGCATCCTAAAAATAAACTGAAACTTTGGTTCGAAATAGGCGGATCAAAGAATATTTTTAAGCCATATTATCATATAACCATTATACAAGTACACTAACTGCATATTAACTTGACTGAACATTCTAAAACAAGTCTTAGATGTACACTAATCTTACAGATGGATGACATGTTTTACTTGGAAATAAACGACTTCATTGTGCTCAGTACTCTTGGAAAGATTCTGATAAATGTAAATAAATAGTTCGAGACTGATGTTCATCAAGTAGGCCTACTGCGATTGCACATTCACGGTATAAATTTCGTCTATACATGTATAAACAGAAGTTGTTAGAAATGGAAAGATTTACTCCGGAGATTTACTCCTCTGTTCTATTAACCTTTCTTAGTTTGAAAATAAAACTTGGATTTCTCTGCCAATTTTAAAATTGTTAACTTGACATCGACCTTCTATAGCTCACACGCCACTGAGGATAACACCTTTCTTAATATAGATAATCTCATCACTTCTATTGCCCGTGACGCGAAACATGGCTGTTGGTTACCTGTCGATGATTTAGCGTGGCGCCTTATCATCGACAGCGTACCAGTCTAGCACATAATTATAAAACTTGAATCCAAACAATATAAAGAAGCTGTTTCTTCTTCTCAACCAGAGGAAAAGCCTTACACTTTTCAAGAATATGTTGAAATTAAATTTTCCTGTAACAGTTCAATTTTGATTTCTGGGTTCATGGTTTATTCAAACTAGCTTAGGGATGTTTTAAAGTCAATGAAGAAATAAAAAGAATAACTCCAAAACCATTACATAATAATCAAATTTCAGTTCCTGCTATAGTTAGTACTTTCCCCTTACAGCTCTTCAAGTGGCGAATAACTGATATCACGTGCATTTACCTTATCAAGACTGCAGATACAAATGTTAACACAGTCGATGTGATCGGGATGGCAAGGCATATGAAATGGAAACTCCAGAAATGTATTCATTGAGTTGCAATCAGATCGGGAACTACATGAAACTGCTGTGAAAACAATTTGAAAATATGATATAGAATAAAAAAATCCACACTATACAGATGTAAATGTAAGTGATTCTAGCGGTTCTCGTTCACTTTTCTATGTTACTGTTACCTTAGAATCAGAACGCTTTGTCCGATGTAGCAAACAATTGAATCATGTGTTTGATATGAATGTATTACTATAACAGTTTTCATCGGCCAATTCCCGCCCGACCTTTGTTGTATGGTCCGAATTTCAACAATTTTGTCCATCTTGTAAAACGCTGATATATCATCGCACATACGTATATATGAGGCTGTATGCTATGTCATACATTATTTCATCTGTTTTAACCAGAAATTACGCTGAGGGAATATACGGAACATAATAAAAGATTCCTAGCCATGAAACACAACGAGTGACTAGAATGGATGTACCCACTCATGCGCTGACGTAATATTATATATAATATATATATATATATATATATATATTATATATATATATATATATTATATTATATTATATATATATATATATATATATATATATAAAGCACTAAATGACCAACGACACGAACAACAAGATTGTCAAATTTTGGGACAACCCCCTTCTTACGGCACACGAAAGAGTTACATAATGAGATAATTGAAAAACAAGGCGAAAATATATCTCTGGTACTACAACTAAACCGTATTTACATTATATTCACATGGTATTGAGTTAATGGCTTGCAATCTATGTTAATATGGAACGAATGAGGATACCGCCTACTCCGTCCATTAGCTGATCCACAATATATGCACGACTTGTGAAGATTGAATCTAATAAGAGGATGTTCGGGACATGATCAGGCGGGGAGGTCTTACATGTAACAATCGGAATCGAAACACTCTTACATGTAGACCTCCCGCCTGATCATGTCCGACAACATCCTCTATTAGATTCAATCTTCACAATGTATACTTCTGTGATAAATTTTTTTTTCTTTCTCTTTTTATCTAAAAAAATTTTTTTCTCCTCTTTTCTCTCGAAATTATTGTTTATATTATAATTGATCCATTGTGTGATAATTCAAGTTATTACTTTAGAACTTGACTAATAGAATAGTTCCGGGTATGAACTATCAATTATACCTCCTAATTCGAATTAGTAAGTCCGTGCATTATTGTGGATCAGCTAATTGGACGAGTAGGGCGTATCCTCATTCAGTCAATGTTAAGTAAAATACCAATATGAAGCCGCAGATATGTCAATTCTGTGGTGTCCTTTATATCGAGTTCTTCGGGATATATCAAATGGACATAATTGTGAAAATTTATGATTGTAAATTGATAACACATCATCGTATATACATATATGTAAGGTTGAAGGACACTGTACACCTGGTGATGCCAGTACGAGGGGGAGCAACAAGTACCGTCAATTACAAACCCAGAAAGACGTGTACAAATATTCATTTTTTCCGAGGACGATCTGTGATTGAAACGTTTTACCCTCAGAGATGACTCAGACTATCAAGATGGAGGACTTCAGAATGCAGCTAACTAAGATCCCAGGATTTCGCAGATTCTATAGTCGTTATAACGATCTAGTTTGCCAGTATACCCTGCCATTGGGTAAATGATGTCTGGCGTGTTTCATAGCAATTGTTAGTCGTTCTTTAAACATCGATTTTGTATACGGTTTACTCCGTTTACCTGATCGAGACAATGGGCTCACGGCGGATTTGAACAGTCGACAGGAGATACTCACTCCTCCCAGGCACCTGATCCCACCTCTGGTATTGTTTGCCCAACTTTTGTTTTGTATTCTGTTTTGGACTTGCGAGATTGATCACTGTTAGTTATCTTCGTCTTTTAAAATAACAAACTTCAATATGACATTCTGTACAACAACCTAAACACACCTTTCTGTATGAAAAAAAGATAAACATTACATTCCGTGTAGAAAGCACCAGATTCTGTATGAAAATTTTCAACATAACATTTTGACAATCTTCTAGCATATTTTGTATGACTTCTTAAACAATTTGTGATGCAATCTTCTACAACACAAAGAAACTTACCTGGTTTTGCAGTTGTAGTTGGTCGTTGTGTTGCTGTAATAGTAAAAGCAAAATAAGTGTTGCTGTAATAGTAAAAACAAAATAAGTAATCAGTGATAGGGTAAAAATACCGGTACTTGCTGCTTTGGATATTTGCATGGGATTATTCTATCATCATTTAGATATTTTGGATATATTTATATTATTTAGTCATTCACTGCCACAACGGCCAAAAGCAAGTTTCGGTTATCCGCACAAAATATATAGTCTGACAAAAAGTGGAGTGCATTGCCTGGAGAGTAAGAAAAACCAATGTCTTTGCTGCTCCCAAAATTGAAAGTGCTCCAGATTACTACCTCTTCCTCATAATGTAGTGCATGGTATAGAGGAGAAAACATGAACAGGAATATAGACATTATGAACGTACTTTGCAATATAAAAATAAAATATTCAAAGTCGATGTGACCAATGCATACAAAAAGTAATGACTGTTATGCTAAAGTACCAGCCGAAAGGAGAACATACCCTTGTGCATTAAAAAGGAATAAAACACTGTAAATTGAAGGAAAATGTTAAGTATCTGGTCAGAAAGATGAACATCATTTAATAAATGATAAGAAAGTATTGCACAGAACTCCAAGACTATCTAATGAAACATATACATGTAGGAGATGTGTTCGCAAACTATTTTACATCCTCCACGCATCTTAAATCCACTACAACAATTGGATCCTTCTGTCCCGACAATATGTACATAAACAAATGACAGGGAGGAACTGTACAAAATTTCAAGGCTATCCAATAAGTCATAGGAGGAGAAGTGTTCATAACCTATTGTACATCCGCCACCCCTCTTAAATCCACTCCAATTTTTGGGACAACAATTGGATCCTTCTATCTTGACAATATCAACAAATGGCAATGAAGAACTGTACAAAATTTTCAAGGCTATCCGATAAACCATAAGAGGAAAATTTTCATCCTCTACCTTTCATAAACCCACTACAATTTTTAGGACAACAGTTCTATCTTCCTGTCCTGACAATATGCACATCTGCAAATGGCAGTGAAGTATTGTACAAATTTACAAGTGTATCCGAAACAATAATATAGGAGAAGTGTTTATATGGTAATTTATATCATCCACCTCGTTTAGATCCTCTCGTTAGGATAACAATTGGATCCTCCTGTCCTGATAATACACATATCTGCAAATGACAATGAAGCATTGTACAAAGATTCATGTTTATCCGATGAGCCATGTAGGAAAAGAAGCGTTCACAAGATTTTGACAGACGGATTAACTGACATCCTGACAGAAAGTACACAAACTTTCCCTAGAAGAGGAGAAATATAATTACCAGTGAAAGAAAATTGTATTAAATTGAACATGTTCTGGCGATAACAATTTTTGGAATCGCGATAAGCGTAGGTTGAAGTGTGTGATACTTCACCTACAGGTGGTGAGATCTCAATACGAGTGACCGTTTCTTGACAGAACGTAAAATAAGCATCCATATATATCTACTGCACTGGTTTTTAATGTAGAAAACAATTAATACAGATAAAATCCCTATTAATGTTATACGTAATCGTACATGTAGCCACGGATAAAGTGACATTAGGAGATACATCTGCCGAAGTTGAAGCTACTGATGCTGCTACAGGTGTAGATGCTGTTGTTGTCATTGTTGATGCCGCAGCAGTTGTTTTTGTTGTTATTGTCGCAGCAGATGTTGTTGATACACTCACATGGGGAGGTGGTGTCTGAAAAGGAATACTAATATAATTAAAGACATCGATATACATAAACACGTATTTTTAAAATATGACAATTCTATTCCGTGTATTCTAGAACACCCTTAGTTGGTTACATGAATATTAGACGTGAGAAGTGATGATACAATTCAACTTGTATTCAATGGAGGAATATTTAAAAATTTCTCATTCTGTCGAAATGAAGCATTGTATGTGAGAATAGACGACTCGACGAGAACTTGACGAAAGTTCAAAATCGTCTTGTCTTTTTACCAAGAAACTATAGCTTGAAATATATCTTTAAAGACTTCCTACCTTCCAGAATATACAGTGACATCGCCCGTCCACACAGAGAGGGAGATGGTTATCACTAGTGCAGTTGTCATAGGTAATTGTGCCGTCTGCGTTTTTCACCTCTAACACTGTGTTGTTCGTGGTACATGTATCATTTAGGCCCTGGTTAGCATCACAGGCTGTGGGGGAAATAACGTATGACAATGTCAATCAGAAAGGGATCAGAATGAAAATAAGTATGTTTTCAACATCAAAATAAAAACATGTCTGAAAATGGGGAAAAAAAGAACTTACATGGATTGACCTGACATTTGCATAAGCCATGGTCGCAGATTTTCACTTGATACTGGTTGCACGTGAGATGTTGACAGGTGCTGACGTCATTTCCACCACAAAAATCGGGAATGTCTAAACACTGACACCGTCCATCAATGCACCCTTTTACTTGTCCTAACGAATTCAAACACTTTTTGTGAGCACAGTCAGCGTCATTCTGTTGACAGTAGTCCAGCGGTTTACAAACACAGGTCTTCCGTTGCAATACTTTTTCTCTCCAGTTTGGCACGTTAAATGGAAACATTTGCTGACGTCATGTCCGCTGCAGGATATCCGGAACATACGCGCAGTAACAATGGTACTAGAAATTGCATTTAGCATAAATCCGTTCCCACAAACTGGAAGCATGTACGAGCAGTACAAGTGATTTCCTTTGGACAGTAGTCATGGGATTCACAAACGCAATTTCCGTCGACACAAAACCCTTTCTCTGGGCAGTTCTTGCAGTCTGCGTCCAAATTACAGTAACATTCGCATCTGTCTCCATTGCATCTCTTCGATTCATTGTGTGGGCATTTGAAATTTCTATAAACAATAGAACGGATTACCACTAGGACAGTAATTATTTGATTCACAAACACACTTCTCATTGACGCAGAACCCTTGCTCTGACAATTATGACACTCCGAATCTTGTCTGCAGTAGCACTCGCATTTGTTTTTTCGGTTGCATCTCGTCAATTCGTTTTGTGGACATTGAAGGGGACTACACGGGTAATTTGTGTCGTCACAGTAGTCTGCTGGATAGCATTCACATCCATGATTGTGGTTGTGGTCATGACTTACACAGCGGTATTTCCCGGATGGACAAAGATGTTGACAGTGCTCTAAAACAACACCAAATGTTTACATTTAACTATTTCAAGGAGTATGAAATTATAATGAAAAATGAGAGTAAAAACAACAATATAAGTTAGAGATACTTTATATGCTACATGCATATATAATTAAATTTTGCACACGGTCTCTCTATCTGTTCAATTACATTTTTCAGGTTTATATCCGTGTAAACCCTAATTTTTATGGTCATACTGTATAAACTTAACTTCGTACGTCAGAATTCGATACGTCACAGACAAATGCAATCGGAACATCACTCGGCTTTTTCCGGAGAGGCCGTGTGATATTCGATTGGACAAATGATCGATTCCTTATTGTGACGTCAGTTGAAGCTAAATTCCTACGACATGAACTTTGACATTAATTTATTTTGTTATTCAGAGCTTCGAAATCAAGTTTATGACTCAAAATAGTCGGAAATTTAATTATAAGAAATGACTGTTAATATAATTTTCAAGTTTACCGGAGATTGAACCAATGTTGCCTATTTGCAAACATAATATAATCCGCTATGCGGATTATATAGTTTGCAAATAGGCACATCAGTTCAATCTCCGGTAAACTTGAAAATTATAACAGTCATTTCTTAATTATCACACAACTGTACTGTTTCCGAGTTCATAACACGGGTTCGGAAAAACGATATGAACTTGTAGCTGAGGTTCATAAAAATGCAATTTAGGTAGGTCAATCAATCTTGGCGCTACGTAGAGAAAACTGCACATCTGCCTTCAAAACTGTTAACATTGACGGTAAAAGACATTGTTTTGTCACCAAGGTTGTTCCAATAGGATTTTTTGTTTTTTATGAAATGAAAAAATTTCAAGCTTCTTCAAACCGTGACGTTGCAGACGACGTCACAATGAAATTGACGACGTCAAACAATATCAAAGCGAAAAATTCGGGTTGTGAAATAGAAAGTAAATCAAATTGTGCGTTTTCTGATCATATAATCTTATACTCGTGCGTATGGCATATGAAATTTATGTTAATAAATTTCATATGCCATAAACACTCATTCAAGATTTTCTCATAGATGTACGACGTTTACAATTTCTTGCGTTGGTTTGCAAATATTCTACCATAGCTATCGACCCCGTGGAGATCCGGGTTGGAATAGATCCTCAATATCCCTTGCTTGTTGTACGAGGGGATCAAACGGGGCGTTCTTTCGGATGAGACTGTAAAAACCGAGGTCCCATGTCACATCAGGAGTGGCATGATAAAGATCCCTTTCTGTGCAATGCCGTAAGTGCCGAGCATACATGTAGGCCTACATGTAAATATGCAGCCCATCACCGGTAATGGTGAAGTCTCCTTATAAGTGAAAGATTCCCGAGCGTTGGACGCTATACAATCATTATAAATGACCATAGTTTTCATAAATAATCAAAACTAACCTGCAAACAATAACACGTTTGTCAAAGAATTTTAAAGGGACATGGACACATTTCGAGCTAAAAATGTTTAGATTTTAGATTTTCATTTTTAATGTTTACATTGCTCACTTAGGATATTTCTAATGGTCAGCAAATTTTTGAACGTCATTTATTGAGTTAATGTGAGATACAGCACTTACAATTCTTCGCTACGTAAACAAGACTCGAGCCATGTTTTGTTTACCTATATTAATGCTAGTACTAACTTAAAAGTAGAATTTTTTTTAAATTACAAGTTCATTCTGAACACAATTAAATAGTTTCTAGTGTTTCTCACATCTAATTTTGTTTTAAACATAGTGTTTTCTGTGAAGCAATCTTTGTGTAAATAAAACAAGGCTCAAGCTGTTTACAAATGCAAAGAAGTGCTGTGTCTCATTGACTACGAGTCTTTGCTTGATCGATAGATGCGAATATTTTTCAGATTTACAGAGTGATCTAATGAATATTCTTTCTGCTTTCTGTGGGTTTTAATATCATCCTTTTGGGGGCGTTTTTACATATGAAGTACAGTTAGTTAAAGTTGGAAACTTACTGTCATAGCAGTCGCAGTGAACAACTGTGAAACCTGCAAATAAAAACGAAAATGAAAGGTTAGAACATTGATTCCATTGAATTGTTTTCTGCTCGAAAATATCCGGTGTGTCAGTGGCATTCTATATTCTTCTCCAGAACCATAATGAACTATGTCCACTTATACTTGGTAAACAATCTATTGTAGGCTGAACTTTTGAGAACAACTGCACAGGACGCTATCACTAAGTATTTACTGGTTCAATACTGACCCCATCGGTACAAACATATTACACATTTACAACTGAACCCTGTCCAGTTAAAAATTTTGTGTCAATTAAGATTTTGAAAGGGTTTGGTAGGGACTATATTTTGTGGCGGAAGGATTGATGATTTCATCCAGTATACCTTCTATTTTATACCCCTATTCGTGTATTTCAGTTTTAAAATTAATGATACAAGTAGATGAGACTTGAAAGTACATGTAGTTCCAATAGTATTATTTATTAATTTTGTCGAAGTATTTTTCCAAACAGAATACATATTCTTTAAAACGTCCAATTCAATTTACTCGAAATTCTGTGCAAAAAAATCAGCATTTTGGCCAATATTTTAAAAAATTTACCAAAATCCTCAACTTTTTTAATTTTGAGACAAGACTCTGAATATTACGTAAATTTTAAGAAATTGACATCACTCCTAAAATGTATTTTTTAACTCTGAAATTTTATATCATAAGTTTTTCCGTATACCAAGTGCAGAAAGGTCATTATTTATTTCCATTACAAGTATTAAATATTTTTTATATCTGTATTGTAAAAAGACATTATTATGTATAGATCTATTTCATTTAATGATTGATTTGTATTCCTTATGTTTTGTTTACACCAACAGACGAATGGAGTTTAAGTGCAAAAAGGTCATGTTTAAAACACTGTAGCTCGAAAACAAGCATGAAAATCCAAATCTCCGATTCTCTTTCAATGTAAAATCAAAAATACACTTCCCAACAAATTGACATCACTTCAAACCTCACCCTAGAACCTCTTTAAAACCACTGGACTAGAGTAAGTAGTGCAATTTCACTGGCGTCCAGAACAGTGTTTTTGGACGAAAGTATGTTATACTGGAATTAATTCCAATGTCCTTATTACGATGGTTTTGATTGGATAAATTAAATCGAACGAGAATTTACACATCAATAAATCCGAAACGTGACGTCACAATACGTCATGAAACAAACAACGTAACGCACGGAACTATTCAATTTTTTTTAAATTGTTCATACAGTGAACACATTGGAATTATAAGAATTAAACATTCTTTTTGAGAATTTATCGATTGGTGAACTCTGGACATTTTACTCACAAATTAACATAAAAGTGCTTCGCACTTTTATTCAGTTGTTGAGTAAATGTTCAGAGTCAACATCGAATTAAATCTTCAAAAAGAATGTTTAATCCTATAATGTACGCCGGGCAACAATGTGACGTCGATCATCATAACACATCACTGACGTACGTGACAAGAATATAATTTGATCCGCTTGCATATGTTACGTACATGTATGTGAGCAAAATTAACATGCAATATTTTTTATTGCATGAAACTATGAACGATTTTTTTAACGAAGAAAACTAGGCTACGCGCTTTAATTCATCATTTTGTATTTCCTAAGTCGGAAATTCATACCAAATACAGCCTATCCAAATGTGGTTTTAACACTGCTCCCCAAATATGTGCATCAGTAGCGACTGCCAGCCCCGGGCTGCCAGCATGCATGAATTACGTTTATAGTCAGCATTTCGCAAATCCAATGGACATTATATCGATTTAATTTGCCAGTACAACCTGCCATTGCGTCAAATGTTGTTTGACGTGTTTCATAACAATTGTAATTTCGTTCTTTATCCACAGATTTTTGACTATGGATTAATTTGTTTACTTGATCAAGAGAATTGGCTCACGGCGGGTGTGACCGGTCGACAGGGGATGCTTTCTTCTCCTGGGCATCTGCAGGCATTTTCATGAAACTTTCCTAAGGCATGTCTTAAGATATAACTTAGGAAAAAGTTAGGAACATCCTAAGATCATCTTAGGACACGCCTTGGGATGTTTTTCGACGATATCTTAGGAACATCATAAGTTAAGACGTCCTAACCACTTAGGAGCATTCTTAACATTTATCTATACACACAATATTTACGACACATTTCTGAGTGATACTTTAAAATCTAGACACATGCAGCTGGAGAAAAGGAATACATCATTGATTTATACAGATTTTCTTAATATAGATACCGTATATTCAAATTAATTATCTTCTAAACCAAGAAATAATCTCGTTATAATTGAAGAAGATAAATAGACTTCAGAAATTGCTTCACAAGCTCAGAAGTATGTGATGAGCAATATAATGAAGTTGACGAACATGCACAAATCCTGACACATGGTGTTCTTTATGATAATATTTCTTCAGCTTTTTAAGCATAACATCTCGGTAATAGTGACCTGTAACATTTATCCTTGTACGGCTATACCATCACATAAGAAGAATATGCAATTAAGAACCTTCTTTGTGCTTTTGGTTCTTTTGGAAATTACAGGCCTTCTACCGGGTTAATTAGCCATATTTTGTTTCCAATTTTTCTCTTTCTGGTTCGAAATAGTGAACCCATGTTTCGTCACCAGTAACAATGTTCTCTTATACTATTAAATTAACGGACTGAAATTGTCTAGACGTTTTACTTTTGAGCCGATAATTGTCAGGAATATTTTGTATTAATACATGTAGATGGTGCAAGAGTGGGTTCTGTGCAAACATTTATATAAGCTCTAATTTCTTCAGTTTTCTCGACCTATTAATTTGCCAACCATATTTACAAATGGGCAACGACTGGCTCTATTGAAATGCTTAAAAACTATGTGGAGCTGAAGGTTCGTGTTTATACCGTTGGAAAGGTAGGGAATTGAGCTATTCAAGAGTATCATCATCCACGAAATCGTACAAAGCGTTATCGCGCTGTGGTACAATACACATTACATATCGATCAGCCCTTGTACACTTATAACTTCTTCTTGAAAAGTATAATGCCAATCGTTACCATTTTATTTTTATTTGAAGCATCTCAAGGATAAGAGGAATATAGATTGTGGAATGTATGATACCATCTCCGATGCCTCACCCCATGGGCGGGGCCAACTATGCTTAAAAGGCCATATTTTTCAAAATCTTTTGAACTCCCACATACGTAGGAGAAGAAACTGAAAGCAGTTATTATGTCAACAAAGCCCTTTGATAAAATCGTGAAATCCATGGCCCCTGGGTCAGGGGTTCTGGCCTTGGGGCAGGGCCAATATGACCATATTTAATCTTAGAACATATGTTGTCTACTTCCATATATATTTGAATATGTATGGTGTCATAAGTAACCCGTATAGTAAGTTTTCAAATCTTCATGAATTGTTCAAAATATCTAAAGCCCGATCTGGCGTTCCAGAATTTTGTAATATATCTATATTTAAACCCAATCGCAACTTCTCGGGCCTTTCCGGCAGAGCTCGGAAAAACACCTCGAATGTATTTGGGTTGAAAGTGTCATGGCGGAAAATGTGGGTAAAATGCCTATACAATACTTTTCATAATACATTGCTTGTAAAACCTCTCTCTCTGTTTTTCCCTCAACTCAAGAGAAATACATAACGATTTCATCGAAAAATCTAAACACTCCTCATGACTCCTGGCTGCATCCATTTTGTACAAAATTTTAACATCCGGTAAAGTAAATACATTTGAGGTGTTTTTCCGAGCTCTGCCGGAAAGGCCCGAGAAGTTGCGATTGTATTCAAACCAACACGTGAGGAGGAAATCTTCTATAGTATTAGAAGAAAATTCTTAATGAAAAGTGAAGAGAACGAATAGTGATCCATCTCATACCTCCTAATAGATATAGTTGTTTTTCCTCCAGGATAACAAGATGTGTTTGTGAAACACTGGTTCCCCAGGATTTCACATGCCAATGGAAGGGGCTTGCCAAAATGATTATGCATGTGATATATGAAAAGTCGATCACTTACCATTCAAAAGTTATGGCCAATGTTAATGTTTTTGAAAAGTAAGTCAAACTTCAAGGTCAAGATCCGGAGGTAAAAAATTTGGTACTAGTAGAAATGGCTTGTCATAAGGATTACACATGTGATATATGAAAGTCCTACCACTTGCCATTCAAAAGTTATGGCCAATATTAAAGTTTTTGAAAAATAGGTCAAACTTCAAGGTCAGCAGGTTAAAAATTTTAGTACCAGTAGAAAGGGTTTGTGTAATATGAAAGTCATATCACTAACCATTCAAAAGTGTTAAGCTATATGACCCCGAATTGAAAATTCCAGGGACATGAAAAACCTAGTATCTACCCAGTTTTCCGTGGGGGACCAATTGCAACAGCGGCCGTGACACTCGACATTTCCGTTTGTAAAGTGATATCCAAAAGATCGTGTCTTGTACTTTTAAAGGGGCATGGACACGTTCTGAGCTAAAAATGTTCAAATTTTAGATTTCCATTTTTAATGTTTACAATGCTCACTTAGGGTATTTCTAATGGTCAGCAAAAATTTGAACGTCATTTGTTGAGTTACAAGATGAGAATACCGGGTTCATAGCAAATGAACAGTCACTGCCTACATGTAGGTAATATAAAACGTCTTAATGACGTGGAATCGGGATCAGGACTCAAAATGAGCCTCCCAGTTGCGAAGCTAGTTTTCTAATCACTAGGCTACCGTGGTCAATTGACCAACAAACAGACAGCAGGGCAGTAGCCAGGAATTACCATTAGGTGTGCACAGGTCTGGGGCCACTTTAATCTCCAAGTGGGTCGGACTGGCCCTGATTGGGGATACAGACGTCTAGGGCGAGAATCCCCCCCCCCCCCCCGAAAACTGATAGGTTTTAGCATGGCTGGTCCTAGTAGGGGGTCCAGGGGGCGATCCTCCGGAAGGTGAGAGGTTTTAACATTTCATTTTAATATCGGGATGCGCGTGCTCCCAGTGCACTCCCTCCTGGCTATTGTCTTGAACACAGTCTTGAAAATGCGAGATAAACGCAAGTTCCGGTTTAATTTCACTTTGTACATTGCTTCGGGATATGGTAACATAACTAAGACACGTTATGGAGATATGAAAACGGATTTTACATCGCATTTGATTTACATTTTCGTTCAGTTGTGCTAAATATAATTTTCAATTTGGCTTACCTATTAATAAAGCAAGAAAACAGTAGTAAATGCCCCACATCGCGACATGAAATATCTCTGGTGTGTGACTGATAAGAACAGTGGTCTAGTCCAAGGCCAGTACTGAGTGTAGTGTGAAAAGGTAGATCAAAGGTATTTTTTTATCAGTAGGCGATAAATATATTTAGGGTATGATACATGTACTTTAGTTATTTCCAGCCTTCCCTGTAACTAACTATTAAATGTGATGATTTCCGCCATTCCCGCAGGTCCACGAGAGACAGAGTCCATGAAATTCACAATTACTTGCGATTCATTTTAATTGGTGGGGGCCAATTGTTCTTGGATGACCAAAATTTGCTGTTCGTGGGGACGTAAGTTCGGGTAATTGATAAAATGTTAAGGCATAATAATTATAACGATTAAAGGAAAATTAAACATTTCGTGGGGATGAAAATCGTGGGTAAGAGTGCCCACGAACACTGGTCCCCACGAACAATGATGATTCCACAATATTGTCCCCTTTGATCCATAGGTGGTATCTCCCAAAAATGACTGAAATTCGTTTACCCGCTCCGGAGAAGGAGTTGAAAATGCTAGATAGAATTAATGACCGATGGACGAACGTGATTGACTCACGTGACCTAAATATTTCTCATATTGTCAGGTATAAGGCTGGGTCCCCTAATGTGGTCCCTATCTACCTTACAGGCCCAGGATTTGAATAAAAATGGAATCTGCATTATCCGAGAATGCTTGCACCTCAACATGACTAAACATAGCCTCACTGTTTATGAGAAGATTAGTTCTGAAGACCTTTTAGAATATAGCCTCATGCAAAACTATGAATCACTATTGCGACCCTGCATGCTTTACTCCATTCTTGCTCCTTTGAACAAAATTGAGTCTGGACTATCTGACGATGTTTGAATATTAAATAATATGACTAATCATGACCTTGTTGTTCAAGGGGGAGGGGGGAGGAGGAGACTTTAACCCCCACTCCCGATATATTCCTATATGAGTCTATTGTGTTCCCGGTGGCTATAATTTGAACAAACGAATCTCAACCACCAGAAGATAGTTACATTTTTCGATATACCCCCAAGTAAAACTTTAATCCCCTATTGTAGACCAACTCTAACCCCAAGGGTCATCATTTGGAGAGTCGCAAATTAGGTTTCTACAAATCAATCCTCGTTCTGCCCAGCTTTTCGTGAGAAGACCGTTAAATGTAACTCGAATTCTCTTCATCTAAGGATGCTGTGTGCCAAGTGGTAATTGGCGGAATGGTTTTGGAGAAGATCTGAGATTGTGAAAAATTGACGATGCCAATGAACGAATTTGATCAGGAAATTCTATTTGGACTCTTGAATCAGATGAGCTCATGACAATTATGATAATTGATAGAAAATTTTATTTTAAGTTTTTAACCATTTCTCCATACTGTACACAAAATGCTTAAATGCCTGTTTTGAAAAATAACATGTCTTGTAAATATAAAGGCAATCTAGATAACGAACAGTGAATGTATAGTCGCGGTAATGACACTCGGTCCGTATAATCTCGGTAATGACACTCGGTCCGTATAGTCTCGGTAATGACACTCGGTCCGGGCAAGGTATAGAATTGTTACTGTAGCGATTTTTCATCGTAAATCGTCTTTTCATAAATATTAGTAACCATGACAATGTAAATATTAAAAATCATGCTCAAAATTTGGATAGCCCACAAAGGAGTAGGCCCATGAATGGTGAAAATCGATCCTGTGAAATGGTCAAAATTAAAGTGAAGTTTCGATTAATTTATTTTTTGCACAAATGATGGCCCATGTATGATAGTTTATCAGGGTGGTAAAAATATTGCAGTTTTGCATTGGTGTATCTGAGGTCTACGGCCCCATGGGTTTATGAACAGGAAATTAAATGCAGGAGTTTGTATCAAACATAGCATACAACTGTAGTGGTCAGCCAGGTTCGATCGCTGGTGGCTAGATAGCTCAGTTGGTAGAGCACCTAACTAAAGATTCTGGAGGTCTGGGCTTGAATTATGGTCTAGTCCGTAGCATTTTCTCCCTCCCTGTTACATTTAGTGTCACAGACCAGCCCTTGGAACTGACAGGTGAAAATGCCTGCCAGAGGAAGACTTTTAAGGAGCCAGGAGGAATGTAGCGGTCAACCAGTTTCGATCGGGGTGGCGAGTTGGTAGAGCTCAGAAGTTCAGAAGGCCGGGGTTCGAATCCCGGTCTGGCATGTTGCATTTTCTCCCTTCCTTTTATACATCTATACTCTGGAATATACACCCCCATCTTGGTTTTAAAGATTCTGTTTCTCGATCTCATTATCTGTATTATAGAGATCGGTCAGGACCTGGATGTTTGTCGAATAAATTATGGTAACTAGTGTTTCTATCCTCAACAATTTCACTGATTTTTGAGTAATTGTTATTATTTGACAATGCATTCTTAATAATTTAGTAATAATGATAAAGATACGTGTAATATAAATGATGAATTTTACGCCCCCCCCCCCCACCCCCCCTTGTGTTTTTTTTATTTATAATTCTATATTTTATCTTTATTCATTTTTGGTTTGTTTTTGAATATTTACTATATAAGTACATCTGATGATTTTAATTTAACACCCCCCCCCCCATATTTGTTATAATAAATTATTATTATGTCATTCATTTTTGTTTTGCTTTGACATAACAGTTTCGAATGTTCATATACATGTAATACACGTATTAGCCTTGATGGGAATTCAAAGCTGTTGTGACATTAATTGTGGATTTAACTTTCATAGTATATCGAAACCTAGATTATTTTATTTTCATATTCATTTACTTATTTATATTTTTGTTGGGCCTACTCCTGACAATGTCGCTGGACTCTGTAGAGATATGCATGAATTTTGGTGGATAGTAAATCTATACATTTTACTTTCATTATGCTGGAATTCTCAGCCGTTGATATAGACCTAACAGATGTTCACACCGTTTCGCATTCAGGAGGAAATCATTAATATTAAGATATTAATGGTAAAATCATTGCAAATAAAAATATTATCATTTACTAGAATACACTAGACCCTGGTTTGCATATCTGTGAAATTAAATTATAACACACTGTCATCGAATCAGAAGAAATGAGAGTTCAATTTACCAATCACCTGTATGTGCTGTATCAACCTACAGGTCATTACGTCATTTGATAAGGACTCTGCGTGTATTGACTTCATGTTATCACGATGTCATGCTATACAGTCTTGACCAAGATATTGAGAACATTGTTTCCCGTAGGACCATATGTTGAAACTTTAAAGATTTATAAGTATAAGATACATTAGACACTAATTAGTCATTGAAGTCATCACAGAACTGAAAGTACACAATAATATTCAATCTAACATCTTCACGGAAAATCAAGCTTAGATTAAAAGCCTTGTCCGAGCAAGTTGACGTTAAAGCTGGCATGAATTGTAAGATACATAATGCCATTAGAATGTTCGGTGTACGTCATATTTCCTGGTTAATCCGCCATCTTAGATGAATATTATTTTAAAATAGGGATGCCAACGAATGCTCGATTATTCAAATAGTCTTCGATAACATCGACGTTCGACTAAGAAAATTTAGTCGAATAGTCAGTAAAAATTATAGCATACTGGTAATTTACCTATTTCGGTGTCCTGTCATATCAGAAATTGCCAGAAAAAAATAGCACTTTCCCATAATTCAGTTTCATCAAAGAAATTTCATTTGGCCAAAGGGTTTACTTGTGTATCAAAACTACACAGATACAGCGGAAAATATTTTTGTAATTAAAAACTCCGTATAAGAGGTTTGAGCGAAAGTGACTTTCTTCCTAAATAGTACATGTATGTGTAACAATGCATGTGTTGGGGTACTCAAAAAGCCATAATTCTACATTACATTGTAACTTTGATTGCCGCGTGNGGGTACTCAAAATGCCATAATTCTACATTACATTAATTGTAACTTTGATTGCCGCGTATCTTGTTCTTTAATTAATTGTACTAATGGATGTTTTCATTGGGGTCTACCTTACGGGACTTTCACAGTTAACTGACCACTAATAGGCGGTAATTTACACCTATGTGATCCCGCTCGTATTGTTATACACACTCAAGGTGTATATCATGTTTATCCCATATGATGCCTGTACACGACATAATTTCATTGTAGTTAAATCGAGATTTAATCTACTCNGCCTGTACACGACATAATTTCATTGTAGTTACATGTAAATCTAGATTTAATCTACTCTTTTGTACATGTGCATCTCATTGTTGGTACATGTAAATACGCGTAAAAATACGTGATAATATTTAATATAGATGTATATATTAGTTGAATACATTGTACAAAGCAACTTCACAACAACAGTGGTTTAAAAAAAAACTTCGAATAATCGAATATTCTTCTAATAAAGCTATCGAATAATCGATTTAGAAATTTACTCATTTTGACATCCCTATTTTAAAATCAATGAATTCTATTTTTTTTTTAAAGATGTAGTATCATAACTGCAAGCTAAGTGCGTGTGTGCATACCAACTGAATAACACGCGTTATAAAAATTGTTTCCACATGCAGTTGCAGTTATGAGATTACATGCATGTATATCAGAAAATAAAAACCCATCGCTAAGTATATTTACTTTTTTGAAACCCTTGTAATGTATACGTTTTTTTAAAAATAAATCTCCATTTTAAAATTCCTGCCTTATCGTTTGGGTAAANTAAATCTCCATTTTAAAATTCCTGCCTTATCCTTTGAGTAGCGATGAACAGTACAGCCAAATAAGAACTGTTAATGTTACAACATATGTGATGTCATGTAAAAGAAAATAGTGCGCAATACGTATACTGAAAAGGATTAATAATCCAATTCTTGAATGGATTGCCAATTTTAAACTATCATTGCACAATTTGAACTTTAGACATTGAATTCTCTTCATATTCATCTATCATTGTAAACATTTTAAAGTAAAATATATTTGATAATGAAACGTACACTTCCGCAATACATTCGGAGAAGCAGTATACATGTTCCCCTAATCTAATAAAGGAAACAAGTCTATGTCACCAGTTGCCTGAACTTATATAATTTCCTTATCTTACAGTCAATATTCAGTGCAAGAGTTTAAGAAAGGCCACTAGGTTAATCCTTATCCTTGAATACAAGACAAGACAGAATATATTCAAAGCAAAGTAGGGCTACTATTTATGCTCCCGGAATCTTTGCCTGTCTGTCTGCAAAACTTACTACAGTAACATTGGTCATAACGTTTGAATGGTAAGTGATAGGGTTTTCAAATCCCTTTCCGCTAGTAGCAAATTTCCCTACCTTAACTTTGGACTATGACCATCTTTTCAATAATATACTGTTCCGGGGTATCAGGTCATACCCAGGAGTCGGTGTTTCACAAACATCGTGTTTGGGACTGCAGGGTTACCACCCGGTAAGATCAGTGTAGAATTAGAGTCATAGCGCGAGGGAGAAACTATGTCACCACTGGTCTGGGGTAAAGAACTTAGAGAGGTACCCCATACGGACAGTGGGTGTTTTGAAGACAAAGGCAGAATGGACCTTGGGCAAGATAGGGGACCCTAAGAGCTATTGTCCTGTCCAACATTTAGAATAGCTTGGACACCATTTTGTACCCCACTGAGACGGGTCTGATTTATAGTCCCTATTTCTTCTCTGCTGTAGGATGGCGGAACAAAATAACCATTGATCGTTGTGGGGGACCTTAAGGGGTACAAACCTCCATGAGGACAAGAGGGCTGTCACTTTGCAATCAATGTAATGTTTGACTCGCCTGAACTTCGACACATTTTTTTATTTCATAATTAAGACAGGCTAAAATTGAGAGTGTTCTTGTTAATCTTTGAACACATGGCGGAACAAAACGGTCCACGAGTCCGAAGGTTCATCA
>CAJDSM010032579.1:4021-24804 GCA_903981925.1 Ostrea lurida
AATGTGATTACATACTCAGTACTCGATCCAGAAAATCTTAATTTTACTGTACCGCGATAATGTGATTACATACTCCAGAAAACTTTTATTGTACTGTACAACGATAATGTGATTACATATAGTAAAAAAAAAACCTTTAATTTCACTGTAGAACATTAATGTGATAACATGTAGCCCAGGAAGAGGTTCACATGTATATATGTTAAAGCTGATTTCGCAGTTCTTCATCCATAACGTTTCTCATTTATCACTTTCAATGATATACACAATCCTGAAATTTACTTCCAATAAATTTGACTATCATCAATCACCAAGGCCTGGTCTTGGCGGATAATTACGATAAAATTACATGTTATGCGAAGACTTTTTGCTATGAATTTCTCAAGTTTATTCATATATTATTTTAAAATGTCTCATGAAGTCTTCGAAAATTCGGAATTCTCAATGATCTTGTATATATTATGTCGGGACACTTTCCATTAATTCTATACGGTGGTGGATCAACGAACTCATATTTTACAGAATATTACTCGTAACCAAAAAAATTTCCCATATGTTCGTGTGCAGTAAAACTAGACATATTTGACCGATGGGTATGAGGCGTCGTTTTCATATTTATGACTATTAAACGACTATGTGATATCACCTATTCAGTAATTGGTCTCAACTACTCATTTCATGATATAACTTAGTATCACCTCATCTTTCTGAATGGGTGATATCATTAAACATTCAAATCATAACACTCAAAAGGAGGTACGAATACTCCAGTAGAACATTGTACACGGGCGGCTCCGAAGAACTGTCCGATCGTCTGGTAAACAAATACGGTCGCTGAATTGATGCTGGGATGAGATTTTCAAAACCAAAACTGCAGTTGAGCTCAAGGATGCAAGAATCGCATTTTCTGTATATGAATTATTCACAAGATTTACAATGAATTATATCAATAACTTCAGACCGGACATTATGATTCGTCAGGACAACCCCCCCCCCCCCACTCGTCTTTTTTTCGTGTCATCGTCTTATTTTTAACTGTACAGCTCTAACAACGCGGATAGAAGAGACATGCATCTGTACATTATATACGTTAACATATCGCAGTCCGTCACGTATACGTGTATTTTGTAAAGTTTTGACGTCATTATTTACCGATGTTAACACCAGTAAACCTTAACCCTGTTAACAACAGTAAACTCTATACCTGTTAATACCATTTAACTTAACCCCTATTAACATACGTGTAACATATTTTTAAATCATTTATTTTCGGGGGTTTAAAATTTCGTGGTTTTGACTGATAATGAATTCGTTGATTTGTGATTCATTTTATATATATCTTCATTTTAAGTGCAAAAATTCGTTGTGGATTTATATTCGTTGTTATATTCCCCGCAAATAAGTTTGGGGGGTATATAGGAAACACTCTGTCTGTCCGTCTGTCTGTGTAGATTCGTGTCCGGGCCATAACTTCTTTGTTCTTTGCCATAGACATCCTGTATTTGGCACATGGATGCATCACCATGAGACGATGTGTCATGTACTCTGTTTGTTTGTTCGTCCGTCTGTCTGTCCGTCCGAGTGTCTTTGTAGATTCGTGTTCGGGCCATAACTTCTTTGTTCTTTGAGATAGGCATATCATATTTGGCACATGGGTGTATCACCATGAGACGACGTGTCGCGTATATTGATGACCTCTGTATGACCTTGGACATCAAAGTCAAAATTATCAGGGTTTTTTTAACAGCAATTCGTGTCCGGGCCGTAACCGTCTTTATGTTCTTTGCCATAAGGCAACCCTGTATTTGGCATATGATGTATCACCATGAGACAGTGTGTCATGACTCTGTTTGTCCGTCTGCGTGTTGGATTTGTGTCTAGGTCATAATTCTTTGTTCCTTTGACGTATGCACACCATATCTAGCATATGGATGTATCATATGAGAGAGTATTGCATACATTCATGACTTATATATGACTTTTGACCTCAAGGTCAAAAGTATAAATTCTCTAACATGGATTATATATTCGCAATGTGAGTGTATCACCATGAAAGGATGTATCAACTTACAGTTCATAGACCTCTGTATAAACCTTGACCGTGATCACAAGGTCAAACTTATTAGTTTTATAACATGGATTTGTGCCGGGTCATATCTCCTTTGTTCTAGCTCAGTGACTCAAGTTGAGCGTAAAATTATGTAAGTTGGCGAGGGAATATCCTTTGTGAAGTTTTACTCGCATAATTTTCTAGCTTTATTTTTCCCACGAAAATAATGAAATTAAATTCCCAACAAAAAAATCATGTTTTTATAATAACCTTTTACAAAATTAAGTAAATTTTACCGATGTTAACATAAATAAACTTTACCTATGTTAATATAAGTAAACTTTTACCGTAACTGTACTTCTATTTACATCAGTAAAAAACTAAAAATCAAGTAACACCCAGCCACTTCTTGTTTTTCTTTACAATGTTGGTTTTGACAGCTATTATTGATAAGAATATAATAGCGTATTATTCTTAGTATTTTTAGTAATTAAAAGAATCGAATATAAAACAGCTTTAAAAAATCATTAAGTAGAAATCTGACTCATCATCACGAGATCTTACTGTCAAAATAGACTGACCTTATCAGCTTAGGAAGTATATTTGCAATTACCTAAGTCAGCTGTTGAAAATATTACCTGATTACCGTGAATGGATGTATTAGAACTTCATTTTTACAATATAAGGTACAGAATATAATGTATTATATCAAAGAGTAAACATAATTTTTCTCGAAGATTTTGAAATAGAAATAATTATATTTTAAAATAACTACAAAGTAATTTTAAAATCATACTGTTTGAGGATTTAAAAAACTTTTCACACACTATTCCAAAAGGGAAGTACGTCACAAAACATGACAAAACATCAGAACTATATCCCCAATTCCGTTGCTAAGTTTGTGAATTTAATGTGCTAATTGTCGATTGCCAAACCAGGAGTTCGAGTCAAACTGGGGTATAATTTTTTTCTCTTGATGATTTTACAAAAAATTGCAATTTTTTCGCTTGAAAAAGTTCTTTTAAATTTTTTTTATTACCAATGATTTATGACTTAC
The DNA here is from genome assembly GCA_903981925.1 of Ostrea lurida. NCBI lineage: Eukaryota > Metazoa > Mollusca > Bivalvia > Ostreida > Ostreidae > Ostrea > Ostrea lurida. Next base: position 7,129 of record CAJDSM010032579.1, read on the forward strand.
AACATTTTTTTTACCCATACAAATTTCTTAGGTGTGTTATCCTTGAATAACAGTAGTAGGACTAAAACAAACTATAGAGCTAACAACGCGCAGAAATGTAAAAATAGCGCATGATGACTCAAATTACAAATATATCTTTTAATGGCAGTATGACAAATTGTGGAATTAACATATATTTGTGCGATTTACATGGTGTATCGTGATTAGTTTTAGCAAAACACAGCTAGTTCGATAATCTCAAATGTGAACGACCTCCACTTTGTGGCTACAATTGTTTAGAACCATCCATGCTAATTGCGTATATACCTTTCCTTCCTCATTTGTATGAAGAGCCAAGGTGAGTTCCTTGTTACGATTCACGTCGCATACGTCAATGCATAATTACCTGAGTGTTTTGTAAGTACATCATATATGTATTTGTATGCCTAATATATGTCAGTGTATCGCTGCCATAAAAATAACGATTCCACACCCATCTCGACCAACCGTCTTGCGAATGTGACAGTTACTAGTCACGTGATCACAGCGACGAACCATCATATTTACAGATTAAATTCATTCATTATAATTTGGGAGAAAGTTTTATTTCAAACATGGCACGGTTAATTATTCAAGGTGCGGATGAAAATGTTCTGTTTATTTGTGAATTGTGAAACTTCGTGAAGGACAGGAGGCATCCAATTAAAATTGTACAACATACTACAAACTGTGGGAGTTGCGATGATTTTAAAATATCCCTAAAATTGCTAGATTTAAAACGATTGGTCGCAGACGATACAACGTGCCATTTAGCAAGATATTCGTCCTACGATATTTTACTGGCAATCAAAACCTTTTAATTTTGTTTCGCTTTTTTCATTGAAGACCCTATTTTTTCCATAATTAAGTAGAATTTGTCAGCGATTGGTTCTTATTACTAGTTAGCTGTGACGTACAAACATCTAAAGAGTTTTATTTTGACATTAACTCTCTATCAAATAATTCTGCTTAACAAATCATTTATACAAAGTTCGATCATCGACCACGGTCTCCTTAATTTGACTAATTTGCGATCGAACTCACTTTAGTTGCAGGATATGACGTCAAAATTGTAACCATGTTCCAACCAATGCTTTAACCATGGTTAGTTTAGTTCCAACATGGTTGATTGATTATTTATTGTTTTACGTCCCACCGAGAATATTTCACTCATACGGAGACGTCACCAATGCCGGTGAAGGGCTGCAAAATTTAGGCCTATGCTCGGCACTCAGGGCCTTTGAGCAGGGAGGGATCTTTATATCGTGCCACACCTGCTGTGACACGGGACCTCGGTTTTTCCGGTCTCATCCGAATGACCACCCCATTCAGTCGCCTCTTACGACACACAAGGGGATGCTGAGGACCTATTCTAACCCGGATCCTCACGGGGGCGTTCAGTTTTCCGAATTGTACATTTCTATTTTTTGCAATTTAGCGTATTTCCTTCCGATTCTTCAACGTATATGTTAAATTACATGGCCTTTGGAGTGATTTTCTGATTTCTTGATATCCATGTAAACACTTAGAAATGCAATAAATCTCCAAATACTTATCTGTATTTAAAATAGCCCGAGAATCCTCTGACCTTGATTTTCCTAAATGGGATATAATAGTCCGTTTGGAAAGTAACGTCTATAATAGGATATCAATTTTCAGTGCCCCCCCCCCCCCCAATAATGTGTGTGTGTGTGTGTGTTAAATATTGTAAATCATCAAATTACTATCATTTTCAACAGCGTCGAAAAACCCTCAATGTTGTTTTGAAGAGACAAATCCATTCTCTTGCACAGAGTTGTAGGTCCTTTCTCTCCCTTACATCTCTGTCAACTCCCATTTTACAAAATTTTTGTAAAAACTTTGAAAGAATGGGAAAACACTAGTTGTGAGTGTCCCTTTCTTTGTAAAATATTTAAAAAGAAAATAGTTAACTAACTTATTTGTTATTTTTGGCTTATAACTTTTTTAAACGTTTAAACGTAAAATAGTTCTCTAAAAAACGTTTAAAAATTAAAACTTATAGACCAAAAATAACAAATAAGTTAGTTAACTATTTTCTTTTTAAATATTTTACAAAGAAAGGGACACTCACAACTAGTGTTTTCCCATTCTTTCAACGTTTTTACAAAAATCTTGTAAAACGGGAGTTGACAGAGATGTAAGGGAGAGAAAGGACCGACAACTCTGTGCAAGAGAAAGATGCGCTTTTTAACTTATCTTTACTTCCGTGCATCTACTTTGGTTGATGATCGAACTCGCTCACAGAGTACTCCGTACAAATCGACATTATACGCTCTCAGTCTAACGACTGAAGATATTGTACATACTAGTCTTAGTCAAATTGTTTTGGCCATCAAGAACCCACGACCAAAATGCAACAGATTACAAACACTTTGTACTGATTTCTCCTATGCTAAAAATTCCCCAAAAGCCTTGAAAACATAATCATCACTTTCTCTGTGGCATACCATACTTGTTAAATGCCTTGTCAATCGACGTTGTATTTGGTTAATCAGTTTGCTTATTATTCATTAGTGTATAAAACTATGAATTGTATTTTGCTAGCGAAATGCTTACAGTAACACCATGCATGTTTCATAGCATACTTTTGAAGTTCAAAATAAATCTGAAACTTGAAGCATACGTTCTGTCTCCTTCCATAATATAAGCCAAAAGTACATGTATAAATTTGTCAGCATATAGAAATATTGAGATATAAGTAGCTCTGCTATATCGGGATTTTAACCATTGTCGTACGTGTGCTTGAAATGCACTCGTCCGACAGATCGACGATTTTTGGTAACATCTGTTGTTTGACAAGGAGGCATTCACTTTCCAATAGTTTCCATATAAATTGGCGAAGTTAACATTGTATTGATTGTAATCATATTCCCAAAAACATATATACAAAGTCGAGTGTAGGGCAACACGAGGAGCTCCGACAAAGCGAAGACATGAACAGGTGCCATGGAGGAGTAAGCATCCTCTGCTGACCGGTTCATCCGCCGTGAGCCTTAGTCGAAATAAAGTAAACAGGATTACACGTCGTCAAATTAAGTACGAAAAATGACAGTCTAACAAAGGGCACGAAACAAATCATTCAACATATGACTTAGTAATAATTTGTTATCGCAAACAAGGTCATCATAGCGACCGTAGAATTTTTAAACGAGATTCGTTATAACCCTGTAACATCAAATGCTGAATACATGCAGCCAGAAGTACTTTTATGTTAGTAGTTGGCCTCGCTTTAACTTTCGTATCAAATCGATTGGGAGATATACACACCATAAGCAGGTGATAGTGGTTAAGTGGTATATTACTCAATAGAACAGGAATGTTGACAATTGCAAAGTTAAAGTCATCAGATTTATCATATAATGTAGATGTCAGTCTGCCTATTCAATAAAATATCCAAATATGAAGCAGATGTGTCAAATTCTGTGGTGTCCTTTATTTCGAGTTCGTCGAGATATATCAAATGGACATATAATTCAGACCTGTGCTCGACACTCGGGGCCTTTGAGCAGGGAGGGATCTTTATCGTGTCACACCTGCTGTGACACGGGGCTTCGGTTTTTCCGGTCTCATCCGAATGACCGCCCCATCCAGTCGCCTCTTACGACACGCAAGGAGTTGCTGGGTACCTATTCTAACACGGATCTTCTGGAATATGTATTGGAACAGTATCTCAGAAGTGACTCATCCCATCCACTCACTTTTTTAAATACATGTTCTCTAATTTCGACAATTTTCTCTTCGGAATGTTATGAAAATATCTAAACGGTATGCATCATTACCATGAGTTCGGCTTCCAAACACTATGGAATAAGTTTTGGCTCACCAGAGTCATCGGCTCAAGAGGACGTTTCTGGTAAAAATTAAAGCTCAGGTGAGAAAAATTGGTGCCTTTGGATGATTATGTGACTTGGGAAGCTGTTGTGATCCATAGATCTCTTGATTAAGAATACAGTGCGTTATCGAATATAAACCGCAAAATTATTGTGTAGTAAGTTAAAAGTAGAGCTGAGTTAGTTTTCCTGGTAAATACTGATACACAAATATCTGTAAATAACAGAAAAACAATCCCTCTGTCGGATTCTGTCCTCCAGTCAGTCACTGGGACACGCATAACGCACACCAAATAATGTTAATTCCAAGAAACAATGATTTGTTATATAGCAGACCCTCTCCCAAGAAAACCAACTTAATGACCGTACGGTTAGCCTGATATGCCCACCATGTACTGACCCCTGTATAGGTAAACCTGGTATGGAATGGAATGGTTGATATACACACATAACCATATAAATACGACCACTAACTGATTTTTAAAGTACTACAATACATCCTTGATACATGTAATATATATATACACATCTTCAAAACAAAGTCAAGATTTAGATCATATACATCAGTAGGACGAACAAGATTTGTACATCAGTATAGGACGAACAAGATTCAGTTCACGGGTGTGTACACCAGTTACGAACAAGATTTAGATCACGGGTGTGTGCATTAAAATGGAAAACAAACCATTCGTTAAATCTAAGTGGACATATGTATAGATTTAAAAAAAAAAAAAAAAAAAAAACACCCAGTAAGTGATTTAGTATCGTTTAAAATACCTGCAGATCTTCAATTATTCTAATCTCTTATCCCAAAACATTTATGACTGGATGAAAATCAATCTGATGATATTCTTTTTCTTTCCTTTTAAAGCAATCCATTTAATACAATTCATTCTTTTTTCAGTTAAACAACTTTATACACATGAAAGATTAAATAAATTCATAGTTTCTTGCAAATTAATCTAAAGATACTTGTCCTTCACAAAAAGATTTACAACACATATTTTTAAAAAAGTTTTTATCAATTCATGTATTTCTTATCTGTGCTTAGAGTGATCTGCCCTTGGTAAGATATAAAATGTTAGAGAAATATCTGTAACTTTTGAATTGTCAAAGTTATCTAACTCAACTTTTGTATAGTCCTCATTTTCTTGCTAGTGTAGTGTTTTTTGTTTGTGTATGTGTAGTTACATCGTCATTTATTCTTTCAATAAACGTCCATTCTAATTCCTTACAAATGCGCTGTGGTAATATAAGACTAATAGTATGTAACAAACAGATCCCCTCTTCCCCTATCAGTTAACCATGAAGAGTATTTTCTTAATTCACATCTCTGCCTTATGAAAATATCAAATAAAGACATGATAGTGGATATTGTATGAGTTTTATATTAAAAAAGAAAAGCTGTAATTGAGTCTTGTAGGATGTGCTATTCTGACTGTCCAAAATGTAATTCTGCCTAAAGTATATTGACGATGCGTATAAGCTTTGACCTTCCTTATCTAGTACTTTACTCATTGATTATTTTAAAGTACTATATGACAAATCCCTGACTATTATTTTGGAATATTCGTATATGAGATACACATGGACATTCAAGAAGGGACCGTGATTGAATTTTAACAGTCTTGGAGCGTTAAACTTTTAGGATAATAATTACCCTCATATACGAATTGGTAGATCTTATGTTTTTACAAATAGCACAAATTTACCTCATCCGGGCACCTGAACGAGTCTAACCTCCTTAAGGAGGACGGAATCAAACGACAGAAGTTCCTATTTCCTAAAAACTCAGAATAGATTTAGGATCAATTACATAACGAAAAATATGACATGATATACATTGTAGACAATTTTTTAAGCTTAGAGAGACTTAATGCCTGAACGACTTCACACGGCGTAATCTAATTGTCTTTCACGCATGTTGATTTATTGTTATAAAACGTCTCCTCTGTGGTTTGAGGAGAACACCTTAATGTACGATTAATTATTTAAACATGTAAATTAGATTCAAAATCAACAACTTCAAAGTACAGATTTTAAAATGTTGATTGACATTTTCTGTAATATATATCTATTTCCAATAAGTGCCAATCCTGTATTGAGAGCTTCGACGCAACGAACTTTGAACGCTGACAGGGTCAAGGTCACGAGGGTCTGAACGTGTTATATATTTGCTGCAATACGTGGACTATAGGCATGTGTTTATAACAAAAACGTAATGTTTTAGGTTGAGCTTAAAATTGTTTAAAAGCAAATTTTCTTTATTTTGGAATTTTTGATTGATACGGCAAGCCGCTTTACTATTAATTCGAAAAAGAGAAGAGAGCTATCTGATTTTAAAAAGAGTTATATATATAAGGTATTTCTTTCTCTCAACTTGAGAGATATCTCTCAACTATAATAAAAAATCAAGAGATATATCTTTTTCAGTTAGAGAGATATCTCTCTTGAACAATTAATGATGGGCTGATGATCGATTATAATCGAAAATCGATCGGTTTTCCCTTTCCGATTATCGATTATATAATTGTGTCGAAAGTCTGTAAAAGCCAAAAATAAAAATGGCGGATAAAATTACCCGGATTTTCTCCATCTTTTAGTTTATTCCAAAATGGCAAGCTCTAGTCAACATGCGTAAGTTAGTCTTCCTGTCATTTATTCGTTCCCATTGAAGCATATACATTGTATATATAGAACACCCAGAAATATTTCAACAAAGGGTAAAATAAGGGTAAAAAATGTAACATTTCTTAATCTTATTAAAACCGATTATTAATCGATAATTGATCGGTTTGATACTTCCAATTATAAAGCGATGATCGATTATGATTTCAAACCGATTGCCCATCACTATGAACGATTGAGATGGTCCAGAAAGTTACAAAACTCTCTAGTACGAAAACCTTCGATTTGCGACGCAACTTTTTCTGTTCACGGTTCATCGCCACTTAAAGATTTTAATATCAAAGTATTCTTAAATTTTTCCAACTACGTTTGTGTTAAGACATACCCTTCAACATTTATCAAAGCTTCATTCGAACTCAAAAAGTTCACCTTTTTAATTCAAGCTCTGTTGACTTTTGTATTTGCTTGTGTTTCCAGCACTGTTGCTTTAAATTAAAAGAATCATTGGTGAGAAAAATATACTTTCACTAGACATAATACAATTAAGTTCTCGGATGTTGGGGATTTATTAAGGGATGCTACGAGAACCATATTTAAACCTCTTAAAACAAGTTTTAAGCCAAAATGGAATTATTTCATTGAAACTTTATTAGAATATATTGTAAATCAATGGAGTTCGAATTTAATGGCAAGCGAACAAGTGAACTTCAGTGCATCTTCGCAAGCCAAGGGTTTTCGGTCCACTCCTTGGCTTGCGGATATATTATTTTCAATTTGAATGGGACTTTCCAAAGTGCTTCGATCATGTCTTGACACAATTGTATTGGGAAAGTATGTTTGGATCTTTCATACATATATTTGGTTTTGGTGACGATGTAAGAAATTTCGAGATACAATTTTCGGATCGAGCGCAGAAAAAGTTGTGCCAAAACTTAAGTGGATCTATCACTCTTTGGTGTATCCCATTGCTGTACCAGCTAGCTGTTTTGTTTTACTCGCTAACAGCAGTCTGATACATCTCTTGATCTATAATATATTTGTTTTTTCCCCCTTAAATCTTCCCACGAACTTTATAATCTCCTAGATAGACCATTATAACAATTTGTAATAAACACATGGATCATTGAATCAAACTTGTTCATATAAGTATTTTGGCATTGCGAAGTTACTAATACTTTTGATATCTTTTGTTCCAATAGCAACAAATTAATTTCAGTTTGTCAAAATACCATGCATACTGCTGAGGTGCATCCTAATTCACAAGATGTACAGTTCTTCAATAACAGGTTCTGCAAATGAGGCCACTGTTAACGCTCCAAAAGGTACTAGTCTTACTGATAAAAGACTTCGAAGAGATGATTTAGTTTGTCTAATTATACTCCATTAGCTACTGGACACGTGAAACAGACCAAATTCACACAAAATATTATGACATGCATATTTCATACAGGTGGATCACACGTGGGGCTTCGAGCAATAAGTGGAATGCAGTACTAAGAAATTTAATTTCGAAATTCTATATATCAACGTCAAACTTCTTTATTATTCATTTATTTATTTGTCAGAATGAGATTGTACTCAGATTCTGAAAAGCAAATTGTAAATGTGAAAGGTCAACACTGCTTAAATTTAAGAGTTAATGATGCACCATCCTAGAAAACAAGTCCGATTAATTATCAGAGAACCAAGTAATCAAGCACAGCAGAAATGAATTCATCGTCTGACAGATACATCCATTGGAGTACGGAGTTTGATTCTCGTCCATATGGGAACTGACACGAGATTACGTCGTCCTTGAAATGACGGTAAATTACGAATTCTTAAATTAGGACTGAAGACTCCCAAGAAGCTATAAACACTAGTTAATTAACCAACCACTATAATTAAAAGCTTTATCAAATAAACACTGGGATCATTACAACCTGGGGTGAAATGGACATTGCTGAAAGATGGAGATTCGTAGACTTTTCACTATCTGACAGCTAGGTTGCTAGCAGTGCGTGAAATGGGGTTGTATACATTTACAATAATTATTAACGAACTACACAGTCTGTTCAAGAACGACCACTGTGTAAAGTTCAGAACAATGCGTGGACTAAACACAATCACAGATAACAAATTAGAGGATGCGTGAGGGTTTGAATTACTCAATTTTTTTTCATTTCATTTATATTTCAAGTATGAATACTAAAGTGATTCCCAGTTTTGAATGACCCATTGATGGGTTTTCGTCTTTATTTAGATGTAAACCAGCATTGCATTGTGTGGTGTGAAAGACAAAAATGTGGCTAAAATAGTATTCTGTAGACGTCTCGTCTGTCTGTCCAATAATAAGGTCGGACGAATGTAAGTTGTATTATACATGTTATATGGGTAATGCGGAAATTTACATATCCTTATCACGATTGTTAATTATTCACTATCTACGACAAAATATTTTGTAAAGACGATACGGAAAACAGTTGTTGAAACTTCGTGAAAAATTGTCAGCCATAAAGCGTTATCGCTACTGTGCAGACCCGCATCTAAGTGCGCTGCATTTTATTTCAGCAGTTTCAAATTGACGTTTTTATTAGCATATTTCTATAACGATATGCTAATTGTGATCTTATAGTTGTATAACACGCCGGCGTCAATGTTCGAATAGAAATTGGATAATTAGGCAAGCTTGATTTTTCAAGATTGTTTACTCGTAAATGTAATAATATATATATAGAAAATTTGATCATAACAACAGAAATAAATTCTTACGTAAGTCGAACCGCGATGCAAAACAAAAGGCAGTGGGGGTCACGTGCTAGTTATATATCATCAAAGTGACAGCTCATATGCATAATTTTAAAATTTAACGTAGTTAGGATATGACCTACTGTCTTCCAGAAGATGGAGCGATAGGCAGTATCCTTTTCAAATGGTCCATTTTCAGCAAAATAAATAAGTTCGTCTAATGTTAAAAGTTAATGATTATTCATAATTAATTGTTTTAATAAATTCTGCCTCATTAAGTTGATAAATAGGTCGCCTTGTCAGCTGACTCGAAACGAATTAAGTCAACGGCTGTCAGAAGGCGCCGATCAAATTTAACTTTTTTGAATAATTGTAACTAATACGTGAAAATCCATTAAGATACATTGTATTACGAAATGCTTCGGTTGCATCACAAGATTCATAACAGGCCCATTAACCTACAAAGAGAGAGAAGTGAATGTAAAACGGCCAAAATATCGAGATTTGGGCTCCCGGGGCATGCAAGACAAAAATCACACAGGGCAAAGGTGAAAATGGAAATCAAAACAAAATTCAAATCAAATTTCAATATTATATACAGTTTCAGAGAAAAGTTTACACGAGTATGCACAACATGTGATAAATTAGGCTTGAAATATCGACACGCCTTTGGATCTGCAAGCATCATATTTTTATTAAATAAATACAGTTGACTTGAAATACGACAGCTAACAAGCGACAATGCCGTGAGTTGTGCATCAAGGAAGGGTAGAGTCTGAATTCTCCCTGATATCTGATGGCTTTAACATGCTTTTCAGTCACGCAGAATTCTCGCCACGGGAGCATGTGACGTCATGAAATGTGCATCTCGCAGTATTTCATGAACAGATGGAAAACTTTTAGACATGTTATTAGCACAAGAAATTTAGTGAATGAAGGGAATTGACGGAGCTTAAAATCGAAGAATTTCATTTTTTTTATTTACCCTGAAACGAGGTGCAAGATTATAAAATGCGTACAACTTAAATTGAGGGTATACTGTAAGTATTTCAAATACATTTGTTGATCTGTATCAACATGTACCATAAAAAACATATCAAGTTTGATTTTCTAAGAATTATTTCAATAAAATGTTCACATATTCTTAAAAAAATAGTTTAAAATAATGACAAAATACTATTGGTGTATAGATTATATAAATATACTATCATAACTGCAAGTCTTTGAGATTCGGTAAAGACAGGCATGTCGGATGCATGGATGGAAATGAATAATCAGGTCAACAGGATCATCCCTAAACACATACTTCTAGTACAGTTCCCGTGCCTTTTCTGTAATTTGCTTTCATTTCATTAAAGTTGTTATAAATCACAAATCTCATAATTTCTATTTTGATTCATACAAATGTAAGTGTGTTAATTGTGAATAAAATCCTTTTGACTTTCACGGATTTGTACATCAGAAACTGACAAAGCCTAGCGAGCACTGGTACCATTATCACGTGTTTGTTTGTATTCCTCCGCGAGTGACACAACCATTGACTGACTCCTGTAAAATATCGGTTACTTGTTGCGACATGGACGGTGATTTTAACAACTGTAATTTGAATACTCGCATACTATAAAGATGGAAAATCAACTAATTCCCCATTGCGGTTAGTGTATTGACTTTAAAGTGCTCGTAGTTGACAGAAACAACATTACCGGAACTGATTTGTGGTTCGTCACTTCCAGTGAATTCTTTGATCGAATTTCGATTCCTGCTCTTGCTACTGAAGTTGATATTAAAATGTTAAGAATATTATGTAAATTGCTGGTTTATTTAGAATATACACCCAGTTGCAGTTTTTACTTCCGATGTGGACATTAATATTGTTTCGTTTGCCACTAGGAAATTCGCAAAGATCAACCTGAATGAAATAAAGAATGAAATATGTTGTCAAAAATGAGTTTTGCTTTTTATACAGTTCAAATACAATTGTTCATATCTTCTGAGAGCTGCACCAGAACTTGTGATTTTTGTAACATTTATGCCCAAATCAAAATGCAAACTAGTTCGCAGAAAGAAAAAAATAAAATGTGTTATGAATTTCATTCCAAAGATATTTTTATGACATATGAAGTTCGCCGAACTTCCACTTTTCGTGGTCTATCAAACTGAATAGATCCGTCAAATAACAACACCTAAGTGTACTTGAATACCGTATAGCGCGTTTTTTTTCCCCACGTGGTGATTATTTTGGCTTATTATGGCGGTTTATTATCACGCCGCGCATTTTCATGCCCCCGCCACAGAGTGGTCGGGGCATACCGTATTACCCTTGTCCTTCATTCCGCGACGAGTTTTCCGAACTAAACGCCTTGAGATATAATAATGAATTATTGTGTGCTCGTGTAAGTTACCGGTACAGATCGAGTTTTGAGTTTTGTTCTGGTTCGTTGATTTGTAGTGGAGTTGTGCCCCTTTATCTTAGAAACACTTTTTAAAAAGAATTTTTCCTAAACCCCTTGAGGTATTGAACTGATTTTTTGCATGCGAGTCTATATATTTTAAAATGAGTAAGAGATCAAGTTTGGCTAGTTCGTTGATTCTTAATGGAGTTGTGCACCTTTAACTTTGAAAAATTATACTAGTAGTTACGTCCAATTCTAGGACTTTTCTTGAAGTTCCTTGGGTTTTTAAACTGATTTTTCGTATGCAGATGTATATTACTGAGCGTTACAGATCTAGTTTGAGTTCTGTTCCCATTGTAGATTTTTGATTGGTGCCCCCTTTAACTTTGAAAAAATTACTGTTATCAGATTTCCGTACGGTTTTTTTTCAAAGCCCATTGAGCCATTGAATTGATTTTTTTTATGCATGTACACATATACTAAAGAAACACTACAACTCATTTAGCCCAAAAATCATATAATGACGTCGACATATTTCCCAAAGGTTTCTTAATTAGTTGCATATGAACTTTCCGCAAATAACGCACCAACAGACGAATGGAGTCTAAATGAATAAATCTTGAGTAAATTCTAAGTACAAAAAGGTCATGTTTAGAACACTGTAGCTCGGAAACAAGCATGAAAACCCAAATTTTTCTTTTTAATTTCCCGATGCTCTTTTAATGTAGAAACCAAAAATACACTTTCCAAAAAACTGACATCACTTTACACCTCACCCTAGAACCTCTTTAAATGCAAAAGTCAATACGTTTTGACGATCCATACTAAAAAAAAAAAAAGATTGGGTCCACAGCTTTCGGTCTTTAACATGCGCACAGGCGATAATCAGTGCAGCATGTCGAAACCCAGAATTTTTACAGATTATGCGAAAAAAGGTGTTAGAATAGAACCAAGTGCATGGTTCACAGATTTGTTGGCCTTGACCCAAGTTAGTGCAATTACCTTGCACAAAGGTCAAGGTCACAATACACAGTGATTTTAATCTTGTCCGGACCATAATTTTTTACCGAGTGCATGGATTGCAATAATATTTCACATAATTGTTGCACTGAACCAAAAGGTTATTGATCAAAGGTCAAGGTCCAATGCACATCTGATTTTAGCGATTGTCCAGGCCATAACTTTTCACCAAGTTTATAGATTATAATATTTCACAGAATTCTTCCACTGGACCCAAGGAAGTGTCATGACCTTAAACCAAGGTCACTGGTTAAAATGCACTTAGTGGGTTTTAACCTTGTCATTTTGGAGCCCTTCACCGGCATTGGTGACGTCTCCATATGAGTGAAATACTCTCGGTGGGACGTAAAACAATAAATAATCAATCAACAGGCAAGGGGTACTGAGGACCTATTCTATCCCGGACCCGCATGATTCTATAAAGAATAGAAGATATATGTTTTATAGTTTATAAGATATGTTATATATTTTATTGGATATCTTGTAAACTGTGTCGCCTGCCTGCGTTAGCAGAGGCGACATAAAGGGGTCACTAGCGTCGGCGTCACAACAATTTCTGTCACATTTTTCTCAGGAACCACGCAGGCGAGCTTCCTGATATTTAGCACAGACCATCAGTACGGAGAACTGTATCGTGTGCCGCATGCCAACTTCCTATTTGATGCAACTAAGGATATTTTTAACATAGACAAATTTCTCAGGAACTACACAGGCCAGCTTCCTGATATTTGGCACAGATCACCAGAACGGAGTACTGTATCGTGTTACGCAATCATCTTCCTGTTTGAAGCAACTTAGAATATTTTTAACACAGACTTTCTGTCACATTTTTCTCAGGAACCACACAGACCAGCTTCCTGATATTTGGCACAGAGCATCAGTACTGGAGAACTGTATCGTGTAACGCAGTTTCCAATCTACCGCATGTCAACTTCCTGTTCGCCGCTACTTAAAATATTTTAACATAGACAAATTTGTCACAAAATAATTTCTGTCACATTAATTGTCTCAGGAACCACACACGTCAACTTCCTGATATTTGGCACAGAGCATCAGTATGGAGAACTGTATCGTGTAACGCAGTTTCGAAACTGCCGTGTGTCCACTTCCTGTTTGACGCAACTTGAACAGAACTAAATTCTGACCAAAAAAGCTATAATTATATACTTTTCCACCATGATGATACTTTAAATGATGGAGTAATTTTTCAAAGGAAAAGAACTAAACAGGCGACACATGTATTCCCTGGAAGACTTACCACTAAGTTTATAAATAAAATTTTATAACTAGAGTATCATATGAATCAATTTGATAAGATACATGTATCTTATAAAACATATTATATATATTGTGTGTATTATAAAATATATTTTAGTTTCCTCATCAAAACATATTTTTAGTTGGTATTAAATTTGTTCCGATCAATTTCAATGCACAGTGTGTGCGGAGATTTGATTTTCCCCCCTGTGTTTGTCAGAGGATTACTCAAGGCCTAGTTCGATCATCAACCATAGTACTTGTTTAGTTGACTTCCGAACCATCAATTGCGCATGTGTGGCTTGCTTCCGGACCTTCAGTGCGCATGTCTGGTTACTAAAGTTCAACATTCTGTAAACATAGGTAGCTGTGTAGTAGACCAGACATGCACAGTGACACTTCTTCCGTTTTGACCAAAGGCAGTTCGATCGTACTATGGTTCATCTTTAGTTACTATAGTTGATGATCGAACTAGGCCTATAATACAATCTTATTAAAATCTCATTATAGGTCTGTACTTTAGTCAGATTGACTAATATCATATATCACAGTAGGGCACAGCGAAGCTTCAAGACGTTTACTAACATGTGCAGTCTAACGTGGCCATATTGTTTTAAAAATACTAGTCAGTGCAATATATATTTACACAAATAATACATTTGGTGATAATATGAATTTGCTATATATGACCTTACAACACGTTTATTTTCCCACTTCCTCTCAGTCGACCACATTTTTAAACTTGATATTTTCTTATAAGCTATATTTGGTCACAGACAATAAGAATGTCATATGTAGACCACGATGAAATTGATATATGTTAATTTTCATATTTAATGTTGCAGATACGAAAAATGACTTTGGTTGATGCCCGGCGCCTATGATTTTCAGGTGCAAGAAAGTATGAAAAGTTGACTTTTTTGACAATTTTCTATGAAGGTGTAAACTATGGAGCGACAAAAATAAGAACATTGATTATTTGAAGATATCAGTTAAATTATTGCTTGATATAATCCACTTGATGTGTGCATCAAATCAATGTTTCCACCAATTTACTGAATTATGGCAGGCAACCAGTGAAATATTGCGCGCAGTAATCGCGCATCAAATTGATTAATGCTTTCATCAGTTCAATTGATGCACACATCAATGTAATAGAATTATTGCTCACAGAATTTAACTTGGAGCAACAGTCCTTGAAACATTCTACTTTACCATTTTTCCGTGCGCTCTGCGTGCGTTCAATGTTCAGTTTTGCGTTCACAAACAGCTCGCGTTCACCGTGCGTTCATTCAATTTTCTTTACATTGACATTCGGAACTCCAAAGAGAAAGAATGGCTACATGTAGAAAGGCAAAAAAGGGGGGGGGGAGGGGGATAAAGAACGCGTGCGTAGGAGTGGAAGGAAACTTTCTTATTATATTAGGAATTTGAGTGTGAAATATATTTAATATCGAGATTATCAACAGTGAAATTTCCGCATAGCTTTAGAAACAAGGTTCCAAATTAATTTATTTAAGATGTTAACGACTTATCAAGAGTCGAGATATACAAAGTATATGTAATAAGATCAAATTCATTTATGAAAAATACTTATTATTGAGTGCGGTAGTGTTCGAATTTTGTTAGGAATTAGTCACGTGATACCTGGGTATATATAGTAAGGACACGAGGTAGTGCAGCATTCTACGCCGCTCGTGTCAGCAGAATTATCTCGGTAAATTTTGTTAATATCTATTCGAAAAAATTTGAATATTTCAGAATAGGAAAAATAAGGAAAGCATATATATGTTGCCTGTATGTACAATTGTTGGTGTTGGATGTAGTTAATAAATGTGCTGGCGAGCAGCATTCCTATCTATATGATAAGTTTTTATTCTATAAGAACATGTAATTAATTTATATTCGGACGAACGAAGTGAAGGAGAATATAAATTAAAATATTGCCGATAAAACTTAGAAAGATTTTCATAAAATAATGATAATGAACTAATGAACCTCGAAAATCACCTTCCTTAAATATTGTTATATGATGTGACATAATCTTATACAACTTAATTTCTCCCTCGCCCCTCTTTGAATTAGAAGAAAATGAGACCATAATCATATTATATCATAATACGGCGGGGTGTGACCGGTCAGCAGAGGATGCTTACTCCTCCATGGCACCTGATCCTGCCTTCGCTTTGTCGGAGGTCCGTGTTGCCCTACACTCGATTTCGTATATGTTTTTTGGATTGTGATTACGTTTAACACGGTGTTACCTTCGCCTATTTGTATTGATTTAACGAAGAATCTCTGAACGAGAAATTTGCAAATAAATGCGTTTTGAGTGCACTACCTAATTTGAAGCGTTTGTCTCTCATAAATAATGCAACTATTTTTCAAATACGTTTTTTGTATATGCCTCCCATATATGCCTAGTATTAGATATTTTACACACATGTTCATAACTTGCTGTGTAAACGGGCCTTTATACCGTTTAGGTGCGTAAAGGTGTTGACACGGGGTATACCGTCCGTGTTTGTTTGATGCATCTATCTTTTACTGTTTGTTGATTGCATCAAAGTCATATAATCCTGGATGTCGTTGCAATGCTGATAATAGAAAAAAAAAACCGATTATAGGTTTTGCACACATCGTGAATTTAGAAAAAAATAATTTTCATGAGAAATCAGCATTATTTACAGAAATACACAGACTGAATATTTTCACACAATGTAATTGCACAACTTGCAGTATCCTGTGGTTTTATTTTATCATTTTCCATTGATTAAATGTACGTGTCTTTTTTCTTACCTAATTATGAATTGAATATGGTTATTTATTCATTGATTAAATGTGCATATCTTTTTTCTTACCTAATAATGAAATGCATATAACCCAAGAGGAAAAAAAAGAACGGATAGTTCATATTGCGTTCAGCGTGCGCTCGCCGTTCACATTGCGCTCCGTTCGCGTTCACTCACCAAAGTGCGTTCACCGTTCGGTCTGCGTGCGTTCACCGTTCACTCACCGTGCATTCAGCATGCGCTCACTGTTCGCTCTGCGTGCGTTCACCATTCATTCAGCGTGCGTTCACCGTGCACTCACCGTTCAAGTGGTAAAGTAGAACGTTTCAGGAACTGCAGGTATGATAATTCAACTGGAGCTATCTTTAATTGTGTCGCCTGCCTGTGTTAGCGGAGGCGACATATAGGGATCACTTTATTCGTCGGCGTCACAAAATTTTCTGTCACATTACATAAGGCAGCTTCCTGATATTTGGCACAGAAGATCAGTATGGGACAACTGTATCGTGTAACGCAGTTTCCAATGCATCCGCATGTCAAACTTCCTGTTTGAAGCCAACTTAGTAATATTTTTAACAATGAAAATTTCTGTCACATTTTTCCAGGAACCAACAGGCCAGCTTCTGATATTGTGGCACAGAGCATCAGTAGGAGAAACTTTATCGTCTAGCGCAGTTTCCAATCTGCCACATGTCAATTCCGTTGTTGGAAGCACTTAATTTTTTTGACATAAGCAAATTTGTTATAAAGTAATAATGACTGAGGGCCTGAGAACCTTCAAATTAAATATAATGTCTTTATTTCAGATAGAATCTCACAAATGGCAACTCATAACAATATCTCATCTTTCATCTAATTCATCATGTTAGAATATGCATTGTCATTCTGGTAAACTTGAACAGAACTGAATTCTGACCAAAAAAATTATAATATATACTTTTTTGCCATAAGAAATGAATCGGGATTGTTCCGTTTACCTGATCAAGACTA
>CAJDSM010032579.1:25395-35498 GCA_903981925.1 Ostrea lurida
AATGAACAGCAATTTTGTACAAGAAATTAATGCGTGCATCCATATTTTGATAGAGTAACAATACAATGGGGAAAAAATCAATTAAATTGTGGATATCTTTGAATTGAAGATATCTGAGATCAAATAATCGTAATTTGAAAAGGGCGTTTTTGTGCGCAAAAATCCAGTTGATTGAATTGATGCGCGCATAAATTAAATTGTTGCTCTCTTCAATTGCATTATAGCATATCAATTCTATAGCTGACACCGGCGGATTTAGAGGGGGGCGCACGCCCCCCCCCCTAAATTTTTCAAAGATTAGGGTACTCGGGGATATATTCGTATGTCACAATTATTTACCTGCCTGTCATCAGCTTCTTGAGAGCAAGGCCATAACCAGGGGGGTGCACTGGGTGCCCGTTCACCCCCCATTTTAACCTGAAGATGCTAAAACCTCTCGGCTTCCGGGGACATCGCCCCCTGGACCCCCTACCAGGGCCCATCCTGGATCCTCCAGGGACCTATAACACCCCCCAGACGCAATGAAAATGCTAAAATCTCTCAGCTCCCGGGGGCATCGCCCCATGGACCCCCTACCAAGGTTATTCCTGGACCAACACAAGGGGCAAAGGTGAAAAGGAAACAAAACAAGTTCAAATCACAATTTGCAATATTATATCACAGTTTCAGAGAAAGTTCACGGAGTATTGCACAACATAGTGATAAATATGGGCTTGAAATATCGACACGGCCTTGGAATCGCAGCACAATATTTTTTAAATAAATACAGCTTGACTTGAAATACGACAGCTAACAAAGCGACAATGCCCGTGAGTGTGCATCAAGGTAGGTAGAGTCTGAATTCTCCCTGATATCGTGATGGCTTTAACATGCTTTTCAGTCAACGCAGCAATCCGCCACGGCAGATGTGACGTCATGAAATGATGCTCTCGCGGTATTTTATGAACAGATGGAAAACTATTGAGAACATATTTATTATGCACAAGAAATTTAAGTGAATGAAGGAGAATTGACGGAGCTCTTAAATCGAAGGAATTCATTTTTTCTTATTTACCCTGAAACGAGCTGCGAAGATTATAAATGACGTAAACTTAAATTGATGTAATACTGTAAGTGATTTCAAATATCATTTGTTATCATGTATCAACATGTACCATAAAAAACATATCAAGTTTGATTTTCTAAAATTATTTCAATAAAAGTTCACATATTCTTAAACAAATAGATTAAGAATAATGACAAATACTATTGGTGTAGTATTTATATAAATATAACTATCATAACTCAGTCTTTGAATTCGTAAAGAAGGCATGTGGATGCATGATGGAAATGAATAATCAGTCAACAGGATCATCCTTAACCAGACATTAGCTCTAGGTAGCAGTTCTCGTCCTTTTCTGTAATTTCTTTCATTTCATTAAAAGTTGTGTATCTATAAATCACAAATCTCTATAATTTCTATTCATTATTCATACAAATGGTAAGTGTGTTAATTGTGAATTAAAATCTTTTGACTTTCACGGCATTTGTACATCAGAAACCTGAAACAAAGCCTAGCGATACACTGAGACCATTATACATCGTGTGTTTGCTATTCCTCCGCGTGTGAGCACAACATTTGACTACTCCGGTAAAATGATCGGTTAACATTTTTTTTTTCTGCGATGGACGTGATGTTTAACGACTGAATGTTGAATACTCGCTACTATAAAGATGGAAATTAACTATTCCCCATTGCGTAGTTGTATCTGACTTTAATGTGCTGTAGTTGAACAGAAAGCAACATTACCGGAACTGATTGTGGTTCGTCACTATCCAGTGAATTCTTAGATCGAATTTCGAGTTCCTGCTCTTGCTCCTGAAGTTTGATGTTAAATGTTATAGATATTATAAGTTGCTGTTTTATTTAGAATTATACACCAGTTCCAGTATTTTACTTCCGATGTGGACATTAATATTTGTTTCGTTTTGCCCGTAAGGAATTCGAAAGATCAACGCTGGAATTGAAATATGTTGTTCAAAAAATCAGTTACTTTAGTTATACAGTTCAATATACAATTGTGTCATAATTCTGAGAGATGCGTACTAGAGACTTGTGATTTTTGTACATTTATCCAATAAAATGCACAAACTAGTTCGCAAGAAGAAAAAAAATAAAGATGTGTTATGATTTCATTCCAAATACTTTTCGTATACATATGGAGTCGCCGAACTGTACCACTTTCGTGGTCTATAAAAGCTGACATAGATCCGTCAAATCAACAACACCAAGTGTATTAATTACCGCTATAGCGCGTTTTTTTCCCCACCGATGGTGATTTTTGGCTTACTTATGCGTTTATTTATCACGCCGCATTTTCATGCCCCCGCCCACAGAGGTGGTCGGGGCATACTCAGTATTACCCTTGTCCTTGCATTCCGGACCGAGGTATTTTCGCGAACTAAATCCGCCTTGAGAATTATAATCGAAATTATTGTGCTTCGTGTAAGTACCGAGTACAGATCAGTTTGAGTTTTGGTATCTGTTTCGTTGATTGTAGTGGAGTTGTGCCCCCTTTATCTTCTAGAAAACTTTGTAGAAGAATTTGATTCCTAAAACCCTTGAGGTATTAACTGATTTTTTGCATGCGAGTCTTATATATTCTTAAATGAGTAAGAGATTCAAGTTGGCTAGTTCGTGTATCTTAAATTGAGCTTGTGCACCTTTATACTTTGAAAATATTATACTAGTAGTTATGTCCAATTCTAGACTTTTCTTGAAGTTCCTTGGGTTTAAACTGTATTTTTCGTAGCAGATGTATATTACTGAGCGATTACAGATCGTAGTCTTGAGTTCTGTTCCCATGTAGATTTTTTGACTTGGCTGCCCCTTTTTAACTTTGAAAAATTTACTGTTGATGATTTCCGTACGGTTTTTTTTCCAAAGCCATTGATGCCATTAATTTGAATTTTTTTTGCTGTACAATTCATACTAAAGAAACACTTAACACCTCATTTAGCCCAAAATATATAAGAGTGGCGACATATTTCTCCAAGATGGTTCTTAATTATTGCATATTGAACTTTCCGCAAAATACCACTACAGACAGACGATGAGTCTAATGAGATAATCTTGAGTAAATTCTAAGCTCAAAAAGGTCATGTTAAACACATGTGTCGGAAACAAGCACATAAAACCGTCATGTTTATAACACTGAGCTGCAAGGAAACAAGCATGGAAAACCAAATTTTCATTTTTAATTTCTCCGATGCTCTCTTTAATGTTAGAAATCAAGAAAATACACTTTCCCAAAAACTACATCGAACTTTAAACCTCACCCAAACTCTATTAAATGCAAAGTCAATCAGTTTATGAACGTATCCCATACGTAAAAAAAAAAAAAAAGATTGGTCCACAGCTTCGGTCTTCTAACATGCGCAACAGGCGATAGATCAGTGCAGCTATGATGCGAAACTCCAGAATTTTTACAGATTATGCTAAAAACTGTTTAGAATAGAGACCAAGTGCATGAGTCACAGATTTGTTGGCCTTGACCCAAAGTTAGTGCAATTACCTTAGCACAAAGGTCAATGAGTCACAGTAACATGATTTTTATTCTTGTCCGACCAATAATTTTTATTACCGAGTGCATGGATTTGCAATTAATTATTTCACATAAGTGTTGGCGACTGAACCAAAAGTTATTGATCAAAAGTCAAGGTCACTGCACATCTGATTTTAGCGATTGTCGCAGGCCATAACTTTTCACAAGATATTATAGAATTATATTTTAAGAGATATTCTTCACTGGACCCAAGGAGTGTTCAGTGACCTTTAAACCTAGGTCAATGGTTAAAATGCACTTAGTGGTTTTTACCCTTTCATTAGAGCCTTCACCGCCATTGGACGTCTCCATATGAGTTGAAATACTCCGTGGGACTAAAACAAAAATCATGCAATCAACAGCAAGGAGTACTGAGGACCTATCTCATCCCGACCCGCATGGATTCTATAAAGAATAGAACGAATATATGTTTATAGTTGATAAGATATCGTTATAATTTTATTGCGATATCTTGTAACTGAGTCGCGCCTGGCCTGCGTTAGCAGCCGACTAAAGGAGTCACTCAGCTCGGCGTCCAGAACAGATTCTGTCCACTTTTCTCATGAACCAACGCAGAGCGAGCTTTCCTGATATTTTAGGCACATACATAGTAGAGAGAACCTGTATCGATTGCCGCGATGCAACTTCCTATTTGATGCACTAAGGATACTTTTATAACATAGACAAATTTCTCAGGAACTACACAGGCAGCTCTCTGATAGTTTGGCACAGATCACCAGAAGATACATGGTATTCGTGTTTACGCCAATCATCTATCTGTTTGAAGCAATTCCAGATATTATTTTTACACATGACTTTTGTTCGATCTTTTTCAGGAACACACAGGACCAGGCTTCTTCGATAATTTGGCACGAGCATCAGTACTGGTAGAACGTATCCGTGTAACGCAGGTTTCCAATTACCGCATGTCAACTCTCTGTTCCGCACTTAAAATATTTAAAAATAGACAACATTTTGTATCAAAAATAATTTCTGTCACATTTAACTTGTCAGAAGCCACATCGTAACCTTCCTGGATATTTGCACAGAGCATCAGATATGGAGAGTATGTTCGTGCTACGACGCAGTTTCAGAAACCTGCCGTGTGTCCATCTTCCTTTTGACGCAACATGAACCAGAACTAAATTTGACCCAAGAAAGCTATACATTATATACTTATCCACCATGATAGATTACTTTAAATATGGAGTCAATGTTTTTCAAAGGAAAAGAAAAACAGGCGACACATTGTATTACCTGGAAGACTTACCACTAAGTCTTAAATAAATTTTTAATACTATAGTATATATGAATCAATTTGATAAGACTACATGTCTTATAAAACACTATTATATATGTGTGTATTATAGAAAATATATTTTAGTTTCTCATCAAACCACATGATTCTTTTAGTTGGAATTTAATTTGTTCCGATCAATTTCAATCGCACCAGTGTGTGGCGGAGATCTTGATTTTCCCCCCGTGTTTGTCAGAAGATTACCAAAGGCCTAAGTCGATCTCAGACCATAGTATTGTTTAGTTGAGCTTCCTGAACCATCAATGCGCAGTTGTGTGGCTTATGCTTCGGACCTTCAGTGCGCATGTTGTTACTAAAGTTAACATTACTTAAAATAGGTAGGTGGTAGTAGAACCAGACATTGCCACAGTGACCAATTCTTCCGTTATTACAAAGGCATTCGATTTCAGTACTATGGTTCACATCTTTAGTTGACTATCAGTGATGATCGAACTAGGCTATAATACATCATTTATTAAAATCTCATTATTATTCTATTTTAGTCAGAATTGACTAAGAATAATATATATCAGTAGGGCATCACAAGCTTCAAGACGTTTACTAACCATGGCGGTTCTGAATGACTGGCCAAATCTTGTTTAAAAATACTAGTCATGCATTATATATTTACACGAATAATACATTTGTGATAATATGTATTGCTATATATGACTTACAACGTTAATTATCCGCATTCCTCTACAGTCGACACTTTTTAACTGATATTTTCTTATCAAGACTAGTATTTGGTACAGACAAAAGACTTCATATGTAGACCACGATGAATAGTATATGTTTAATTTCTATTAATGTTGCAGATACGAAAATGATCTTGGCTGATGCCCGGGACGCTATGATTTTCCAAGGGCGAATGAAGTATGAAAAGTTGACTTTTTTGACAATTATTCGATGAAGGTGTTAAACTATGGGCGACAAAATATAACGGAATCATTGATATCTTGAAAGATATCCAGCTTAAATTATTGCTTAGATTATATAACTCCACTTGATGTGTGCATCAAATCAATGTTTCACCACATTACCTGAATTTATGGCATGGCAACCAGGAATATTGCGCGCAGTAATCGCGCACAAATTATTTAAATGCTTTTCATCAGTTCAATTGATGCAACACATCATATATATATTCCCTCAACGAGATTTTAACTTGGAGCAACAGTCCTTGAAAGAACATTACTTATACCATTTTTACGTGCGCTCCTGCGGCTTAATGTTTCCCAGTTTTGCGTTCACAAAAGCCTCGCGTGTATCCACCGTGCGTTCATATCAATTTTTCTTTACATTACACTTCGGAACTCCAAACGAGAAAAATGGTCTACATGTAGAAAGCAAAAAAGGGGGGGAGGGGGATAAAGAACGGTGCGTAGGAGAATTGGTAAGGAACTTCTTGATTAATTTAGGAATTTGAGTGTGAACTATATTTTATATCAGAGATATCAACAGGATGAAATTCTCCGCATAGCTTTGAACCTAAGGTTCAAATTAAATTTATATTCTAAGCATGTTAACACTCTATCAAGAGTCGAGATATATACAATAGTATGTAAAAATATTCAATATTGACAAAATCATAATCTATTTATGAGTGCGGGTCAGTGTTCGAATTTTGTTAGGTAATTAGTCAGCGTGATGACTGGTAGTATATAGTAAGGACACGAGTGTAGCAGCATTCTACGCCGCTCGATGTGTCAGCAGAATTACGTCGGTAAATTTGATATATCTATTCGAAAAATTTGAATATTTCAGATAGGAAAATAAGGAAAGCATATATATGTTCTCTGTATGTACATTGTTGGTGTTGGATGTAGTTAAATAAATGTGCTGGCAGCAGATTCACTATCTATTTGATAAGTTTTATTCTATAAGAAATGTAATTAATTTTATCGACAACGAAAGTGAAGGAGAACTATTAAATTAAAATATTTGCCGATAAAAATCTTAAAAATTTTATAAAAAATGATATATGAAACTAATAACCTCGAAATCACTTTCCTGATAATTATTTTTATGTGATTGACATAACTCTTAACAGACTTAATTTCTTCCCTCGCCCTCTTTGAATTGAATGAAATAAGACCAATATCATCATTATTAACAATGATCTTATATACGGCGGGGTGTGACGGTAGCAGAGGAGCTTACTCCTCCATGGGCACCTGATCCTGCCCTTCGCGTGTCGGAGGTCCGTGTTGCCCTACACTCGATTCGTATATGTTTTTTTGGATTGTGATTACGTTAATCACGGTGTTACCTTCGCCATATTTGTATTGATTTAGACGAAGAATCTCTGAACGAAATTTGCAAATAAACGTGCGTTTTTGAGGTGCACTACCTATATTGAACGTTTTGTCCTCATAAATAATGGCATACTATTTTCAATTTACGTTTCTTGTATATGCCTCCATATATGCCTAGTATTAGATTCTACACACATGTTTCTAACTTGCGTGTAAACGGCCTATTATACCGTTATGTGACGTAAAAGTGTTGACAGCGGGTGATTAACGTCCGTTGTTGCTTTGATGCCATCTATTAATTTACTGTTTGTTGATGTGCATCAAGTCATATATCTGGATGTCGTTGCATTGCTGATAAATAAAAAAAAAAAACGATTATACGTGTTTGCACACATCGGAATTTAGAAAAGATTTTTCATGAGGACAATCAGATTATTTACAGAATACACAGACTGAAATTATGTTTCACACAAGTAGATGCACAACTGCAGTATCCTGTGTTTTATTTTATCATATTTCCATTGATTAATGTACGTGTGTTTTTTTCTTTACTAATTATGAATGAATATAGTTAATTATTATTGTGTTAATATTGTTGCTATCTTTTTTGCTTACCTAAATATAAATGCATTATAACCAGAGGAAAAGAATAAAAGGAACGGTAAGTTCATATTGGTTCAGCGTGCCTGCGCCGTCACATGCGCTCCGTGTCGCGTTCATCACCAAAGTGCGTTCCCGTTCTGTTAGCTCTGCGTGCGTTCACCGTTTCACTCACGGTCACTTAGCATGCGCTTCCACTGGTGTCTGCGTGCGTACATTCATACGTGACGTTACCGTGCATCACCTGTTCAAGTGTAAGTAGAACGTTTAGGAAACTTGCAGGTATGATAATTCAAACTGGACTACTTTTAATGTGTCGCCTGACTGTGTTAGCGGAGGCGACAATATAGGGATCGACTTTATCCGTCGGCGTCACAAAACTTTTTGTCTAAATTAATAAGCGCTTCGATATTTGGGCACAGAGCATATATGGACAACGTGTATCGCTGTAAACGGCAGTTTCCAATCTCGCATGTCAACTTCCTGTTTGACCAACTTGAATTTTTAACAATGAAATAATTTCTTTACATTTTCTCAGGACACCAACAGGCCAAGCTTCCTGATATTGGACAGAGCATAAGTATGAGAACTTTATCGTCCTAGCGCAGTTCTCAATCTGCACATGTCAACTTCCTGTTCTGACGCACATTTAATTTTTTGACATACATAAGTTGTTATAAAGTTATAATGATGAGGGCCTGAGAATCTTCAAATTAAATATAATTCTTTATTTCAAATAAATCTCACAAATAGGCAGACTACGATACAATAATCCATCTTTCATTAATTCATCATGTTAGAAGATATGACATTGTTCATATCTGGTCAAACTTGAACATGAACATGAATTCTGACAAAAAATTATAATATATACTTTTTGCCATATAGAATGAATCGGAGTTCCTCGTACGGAATAAGATCTATGGGCTCAACGCGGGGTGACCGGTCAACAGGGGATGCTTAACTCCTCCTAGGCCACTGATCCACTGCCTGTGTGTCCAGGTCCGTGATTGCCAATTGTTCTTTTATATATCTTAGGATTGCGGGATTGATCACTGTCGTTTCTTTGCCATTTAACATTTGGGGTGATGCAGGTAATCACCGAATATGTTAGACGGTAAAATCCAATAATGCGCGAAGGCTGCATTGATCGAAAGTCTTAACGTACTAAAGATCTCGGTGATTAGCTGCATTCACCGAATAAAATATGAGATTTATTTCTTATTCATTGATTTTTATATTCAACATCACAAAACAGTGTCCATTCGACTATTAATGTACTATGTTGTTCAGTATTGATCGAAAAATCACCTCAATTCTTAAAGGTGTTTAACCAATGAATAATCTGCGCTAGGTGATCATCGATTGAATGAATTAAATGATATGATTGATACTCTTAAATTGATGATGTATTTTTTCAATATGAAATAGAAACTAGGCAGGCGACACATTCTTCGTCCTGAACTTACCCTATAGTTATTTCATATGAACAGCAATTTTGTACAAGAAATTAATGGCGTTGCATTCATATTTTTGATAGAGAAACAATACAATGGGGAAAAATCAATTAACATTTGTGGATATTTTGAAAGTGAAATATCTGAGAATCAAAATATCGTAATTTGCAAAAGGCCGATTCTTTAGTGCGCAAAATTCCAGTTGATTGAATTGATGCGCGCAAATATAAATTGTTGCTCTCATCAATTGCATTATAGCAACTATCAACTTCTATAGATCTGACACCGGCGATTTCAGGAGGAGGGCACCCCCCCCCCCCCCTAAAATTATTCAAAGATTAGGTACTCAGGCGGATATATTCATATGTCACAATAATTACCGCCTGTCAATCAGCTTCATTGGGCAAGGCCATAACCAGGGTCACTGGTGCCGTTCACACCCCCCATTTTAACCTGAAGATGCTAAAACCCTCGGTTCCGGACATCGCCCCTACCCCTACCAGGCCCATCCTAGATCCTCCAGGGACCATATAACACCCCCATGACGCAATGAAAATGCTTAAAATCTCTCAGCTCCCGGGGCATCGCCCCCATGACCCCCTTACCAGTTATTCTCTGACCAGCTGTGGGCCCTGACTACAAGGCTTTAAATCCTACAATGTATATCTTAGTCTGTGCACCCCAACTGGAAATTCCTGCTGTACTGTCCCGGGAAGAGGGTAACTTCACACTATGAGGGCGCTAAAATTTCACTCCCTAAAATCTACTAAAATTTAGGAGCTTCAAGGGAGCTTTAGCCCCACTGACCCACTGTGCCTTAGACGGCCCCCTAGATCCCCCTTGCCCTAAAAAAAAAATCACCCCCCCCCTCCCTAACCAGAAATTCCCTTGGATCGCCCCCTGGCAT
>CAJDSM010032579.1:35523-45617 GCA_903981925.1 Ostrea lurida
GATATCATCAATTTATTTGAAGAGGGCATCATTTCAATTGTAGCACGCAACGATAGTTTAGATTCAAATATGAAGAGGTTGATGTGAGCATCAAATGAATTGATGATATTTTTAAATAATTGAACATATATTTGATTATTTCAATTTAGTGCTTCATAGTAAACATTAACAACACTGTGACGCCATAATCAATATAAGGAAAAACAAGCATTCTGAGAGTATTGCATACACAAGGGGCAAAGGTGAAAAGGAATCAAAACAAAATTCAAATCACAATTTGCAATATTATTCACAGTTTTCAGAGAAATGTTCACGAGTATTGCACAACATGTGATAAATGCGCTTGAAATATCGACACGGCCTTTAGAATCGCGCACATATATTTTTTAATAAATACAAGCTATGCTGAAATACGACAGCTTAACAAGCGACAAGTGCCGTGATTGTGCATCAAGGTAAGGTAGAGTCTGAATTCTCCCTGATATCGTGATGGCTTTAACATGCTTTTTCAGTCAACGCAGCAATCTCGCCACGGCAGCATGTGAACGTCATGAACATGTGCTTCTCGCAGTATCTTCATGAACAGGATGGAAAACTTTAGACATGTTTATTAGCACAAGAAATTTGTGAATGAAGGGATATTGACGGAGCTTTAAATCGAAGGAATTCGATTTTTTCATTATTTACCCTGAAACGAGCTGCAAGATTATCAAAATGACGTAAACTAAATTGCAGGTAATACTGGTAAGTGATTCAAATATCATTGTTGATCTGTATAACAGTACAATAAAAAACATATCAAGTTGATTATTCTAAGAATTATTGTCAATAAAATGTTCACATATTCTTAAAACAAATAATCTAAAATAATGACAAATACTATTGTGTGTAGTAATTATATAAATATAACTATCATAACTAGAGTCTTTTGAAGTTCGTAAAGAACAGGCATTCGATGCATGTGGAAATGAATAATAGTCAACAGGATCGATCCCTGCTAACAGCACATTAGCTCTAGTGTACAAGTCCCGTCCTTTTCTGTAATTTCTTTCATTTCATTAAGAAGTTGTGTCTAAAATCACAAATCTCATAATTTTTATTTTGATTCAACAAATGTAAGTGTTGTTAATTGTGAATAAAACACTTTTGACTTTCACGGATTTGTACACTCAGAAACTGACACAAAGCCTAGCGAACACTGGAGTACCATTATACACGTGTGTTTGTATTCCTCCAGCGTAGTGAGCATCAACCATTTGACTGACTCCGGTAAAATGATCGGTTACATTCTTTTTTTTTGTCGCGATGGACGGTGATGTTTAACACTGTAATGTTGAATACTCGCTACTATAAAGATGGAAATTAACTATTCCCATTCGGTTAGTTGTATTGAGCTTTAAATGTGCTCGTATTGAACAGAACAACATTACCGGAACTGATTTGTGCTCGTCACTTCCAGTGAATTCTTAGATCGAATTTCGAGTTCCTGGCTCTTGCTTCTGAAGTTGATGTTAAATGTTAAGATATTATAATTGCTGGTTTTATTTAGAATTATACACCAGGTTCCAGTATTTTACTTACCGATTGTGGACATTAAATTTGTTTCGGTTTGCCCGTAGGAAATTCGCAAAGATCAACGCTGGAATTGAGAATTATGTTGTTCAAAAATAGTTTACCTTTATATACAGTTCAAATACAATTTGTTCATATTCTGAAGATGCGACTAGTGACCTGTGTGTTTTTGTACATTTATCCCAATACAAATCGCCAAACTAGTTCGCAAGAAGAAAAAAAATAAAATGTGTTATGATCTTCATTCCTAAAGACTTTTATATACATATGAGTTTCGCCGAACTTCCACTTTTCGTGGTCTACAATACTGAATAGATCGTCAAATCAACAACACCAAGTGTCTTGAATACGTATAGCCGCGTTTTTTTCCCCACGATGGTGATTGTTTGGCTTATATGCGGTTTATTATTCACGCGCGGTCATTTTCATTGCCCCCGCCCACAGAGTGGTCTGGGCAACAGTATTACCCTCTGTCTTTCATTCTCGGACGAGGTATTTTCGCGACTAAATCCGCCCTTGAGATATTATAATCGAATTATTGTGCTGTCTGTAAGTTACCAGGTACAGATCAGTTCTGAGTTTTGGTATCTGTTCGTTGATTGTAGTGGAGGTTGTGCCCCTTTATCTTCTAGAACACTTTGTAAGAAGAATTTGATTCCTAAACCCTTGAGGTATTAACTGATTTTTTTGCATCGAGTCTTATACTATTCTTAATGAGTAAGAGTTCAAGTTGGCTAGTTCGTTATTCTTAATGGAGTGGTGCACCTTTATACTTTGAAAAATATATACTAGTCATTATGTCAATTCTAGGACTTTTTTGGAAGATTCCTTGGTTTTAAACTGTATTTTCGTAGCAGATGTATATTAACGACGAACAGACTCGAGTCTTGAGTATCTGTTCCATTGTAGATTTTTGATTGGCGCCCCTTTTTAACTTTTGAAAAAATTACTGTTATAGATTTCCGTACGGTT
Organism: Ostrea lurida; assembly: GCA_903981925.1. Lineage (NCBI taxonomy): Eukaryota > Metazoa > Mollusca > Bivalvia > Ostreida > Ostreidae > Ostrea > Ostrea lurida. The sequence goes on from CAJDSM010032579.1 coordinate 38,068, forward strand.
TTTTTTCAAAGCCATGTGAGCCATTGAATTTGAATTTTTATTTAGCTGTACACATTCATACTAAAGAACACTTCACACTCATTTAGCCAAAACATATATAGAGTACGCGACATATTTCTCCAAGATGGTTCTTAAATTAGTTGCTATTGAACTTTCCGGCAAAATACACACAGACGACGAGAGAGTCTAAATGAGATAATACTGAGTAAAATTCTAAGCTACAAAGGTATGTTATAACACTGTACTCGGAAACAAGCACATAAAACGCGTCATGTTTATAACACATGTAGCTCAGGAAACAACATGGAAAACCAATTTTCATTTTTAATTTCCCGATGCTCTCTTTAATGTAGAAATCAAAAAATACACTTTCCAAAAAACTCATCGAACTTTAAACCTCACCCAAACTCATTAAATGCAAAGTCAATACGTTTATGAACGATCCACATACGTAAAAAAAAAAAAAAGATTGGTCCACAGCTTCGGGTCCTTACTAACATGCGCACAGGCGATAGATCAGCTGCAGCTATTGTGCGAGAACCCAGGAATTTTTACAGATTATGCAAAACTGTTAGAATAGAGACCAAGTGCATGGTCACAGATTTGTTGCCTTGACCCAATGTAGTGTGCACATTACCTTGCACAAAGGTCATGAGTCACAGTAACATATTTTTATTCTTGTCCGGACCAATAATTTTTTACGAGTGCATGATTTGCAATAATTATTTCACATACATGTTGGCACTGAACCAAAAGTTATTTGATCAAAAGTCAGGTCCTGCACATCTGATTTTAGCGATCTGTCGCAGGCCATTAACTTTTCACCAAGTATTATAGAATTATATTTTACAGAGAATCTTCACTGGACCAAGGAAGTGTTCAGTGACCTTAAACCTGGTCACATGGTTAAAGATGCACTTAGTGTTTTTACCTTGTCATTGTGAGCCTTCACCAGGCATTGTGACGTCTCCATTGAGTGAGAATACTCCGGTGGGACGTATAAACAAAATCATCATCAACAGGCAAGGAAGTACTGAGGACCATATCTCATCCCGGACCACGCATGATTCTATAAACGAATAGAACGATATATGTTTATAGTTTTATAAGATATGTTATAATTTTATTGATACTTCGTAACTGATGTCGCGCCTGCCTTGCGTTAGACAGGCGACATAAGGAGGTCACTCAGCGTGGTCGTCACTAGACAGATTTCTGTCCACTTTTCTCATGAACCAACGCAGACGAGCTTTCCTGATAATTTTGCACATGACATAGACGAGAGAACTAGTATCGGTTGCCCGATGCCAACTTCCTATTTGATGCACTAAGGATACTTTTTAACATAGACAAATTTCTCAGAAACTTACACAGGCAGCTTCTGATAGTTTTGGCACAGATCACCAGAACGAGTACATTATCGTGTTAGCCAATCATTCTATCTGTTTGAAGCAATTCCAGATATATTTTCACACAGACTTCTGTCATTTTTTCAGAGAACCACAGGACCAGCTCCGATAATTTGGCACGAGCATCAGTACTGGTAGAACGTATCGTGTAACGCAGGTATTCCAAATTACCGATGTCAAGCTCTCTGTTCCGCGCTACTTAAAATATTTCAAAATAGACAATTTGTCCAAAAATAATTCTGTCACATTAATTCTTGTCAGGAACCCACACGTAACCTTCCTGGATATTTGGCACAGAGCTATCAGATATGGAGAGTATTCGTGTAGACGCAGTTTCGAAACCTGCCGTGTGTCCACTTCCTTTTGACGCAACATGAACCAGAACATAAATTTGACCCAAAAAGCGTATACATTATATACTTATCCACACATGATGATTACTTTAAATATGTGGATAATAGTTTTTCAAGGAAAAGAACTAACAGGCGAACATTGTATTACGCTGGAAGACTTACCACTAAGTCTTAACATAAAATTTTATATACTAGTATATATGAATCAATTTGATAAGAAGCATGGTTCTTATAAAAACTATTATATATGTGTGTATTATGAAAATATATTTTAGTTTCTCTCATCAAACCAATGATTCTTTAGTTGGTATTTAATTTGTTCCGATCAATTTCAATCGCACCAGTGTGTGGCGGAGATACTTGAATTTTCCCCCCTGTGTTTGTCAGAAGATTCAAAGCCTAGTCGTATCATCAACATAGTATTGTTTAGTTGAGCTTCCGAAGCCATCAATTGCGCAGTTGTGGCTATGCTTCGGACCTTCAGTGCGCATGTTGTTACTTAAAGTTAACATTACTTAAATAGGTAGTGGTAGTAGAACAACATGCACAGTGAACATTCTTCCGTTTTACCCAAAGGCATTCGATTCAGTACTATGTTAGTCTTTAGTTGACTATATGTGATGATCGACTAGCTATAATACATATCTTATTAAAATCTCATTTATTATGCTCTAGTATGTTAGTCAGATTGCTAGAATATATATATCATCAGTAGGGCACACAAGCTTAAACGTTTACTAACGCATGTGCGGTTCTGAATACGTGGCCATCTTGTTTTAAAATTCTAGTCAGTGCATATATATATTTACACAAAATAATACATTTGGTGATAATATGTATTTGCTATATATGACTTACACACGTTTATTTATCGCATTCCTGCTAGTACGACACATTTTTTAAACCTTGATTAGCTTTTTATCAAGACTATATTTGGTACAGACAAAAGAATTGTCATATGTAGATCCCACGATGAAATAGCTTATATGTTAATTTCTATTTAATGTTGCAGATACGAAAAATGATCTTGGCTGATCCCGGGCGCATGACTTTTCAAGGGCAATGAATGTATGACAAAGTTGACTTTTTTTGACAATTTTACTATGAAGGTGTTAAACTATGGAGCGACACAAATATACGAACATTGATATTGAAAGATATCCAGCTTAAAATTATTGCTTAGATTATATATCACTTGATGTGTGCATCAAATCAAATGTTTCCACCAATTACATGATTATGGCAGTCAACCAGTGAATTATGCGCGCAGTAATCGCGCATCAAATTGATTATAAATGCCTTTCATCAGATTCAATTGATGCACACACTCATAATAATAGTATTCGCTCACGAGATTTAACTTGGAGCAACAGTCCTTGAAACATTCTACTTATATGCATTTTTACGTGCGCTCTGCGTGCGTTCAAATGTTTCCAGTTTTGCGCTTGCACATAACAGCTCGAGTTTCACCGTGCAGTTCATATCAATTTTTCTTTACATTACACTTCGGAACTCCAAACGAGAAAGAATGGCTACATGTAGAAAGGCAAAAAAGGGGGGGAGGGGGATAAAGAACGCGTGCGTGAGGAGATGGTAAGAACTTCTTGATTAATTTAGGGAATTTGAGTGTGAAATATATTTATATCAGAGATTATCAACAGATGACATTTCCGATAGCTTTGACTAAGGTTCAAATTAATTTATATTCTAAGCATTGTTAAACTCTATCAAGGTCGCAGATAATATAAATATATGAATAAATAATTCAATATTGACCAAATCTGATACTATTTATGAGTGCGGGTAGTGTTCGAATTTTGTTAGTAATTAAGTCACGTGATACACTGGGTATTATATAGTAAGGACACGAGGTAGCAGCATTCTACTGCGCTCGTGTTCAGCAGAATTATCGTCGGTAATTTTGATATATCTATTGAAATTTAATATTCGAAGTAAGGAAAAATTAAGAAAGCCAGTATATATTTTGCTGTATGTACATTGTTGGTGTTGATGTAGTTACAATAAATGTGCTGGCGAGCAGCATTCACTATCTATTTGATAAGTTTTATTCTATAAGAAATGTAATTAATTTTATCGACGAACGAAGTGAAGGAGAACTATAAATTAAAATATTGCCGATAAAAAATCTTAGAAAATTTTATAAAAAATGATCGTATATGAACTATAACCTCGAAAATCACGTTTCCTCTATAATTATTTTTATTGATGTGACATAACTCTGATACAACTTAATTTCTCCCTCGCCCTCTTTGAATTGAAGAAAATGAAACCAATATCATATATTACAATATCTTATATACGGCGGGGTGTGACGGTAGAAGGATGCTTACTCCTCCATGCAGCTGATCCTGCCTTCGCTTGTTGATCGGAGGTCGTGTTGCCCTACACTCGATTTCGATATGTTTTTTTGGGATTGTGATTAACGTTTAACACGGTTTACCTTCGCCATATTTGTATTGATTTAGACGAAGAATCTCCTGAACGGAAATTTGCAAATAAACGTGGCGTTTTGAGGTGCACTACCTATATTGAAAGCGTTCTGTCGCTCATAAAATAATGGCATACATTTTCCAAATTTACGTTTCTTGTATATGCCTCCATATTATGCCTAGTATTAGATTTACACACATGTTCTAACTTGCTGTGTAAACGGCCTTATATACCGTTATGGTGCGGTAAAAGTGTTGACAGCGGGGTGATTACCGTCCGGTTGTTTGTTTTGAGTGCATCTATAATTTACTGTTTGTTGATGTGCATCAATCATATTAATCTGGATGTCGTTTGCATTGCTGAATAAATAAAAAAAAGAAAACGGATATACGTTTTGCAACACGGAATTTAAAAAAAGATATTTTCATGAGACTAATCAGCATTATTTACAGAAATACACAGACTGAAATATGTTTCCACACAAGTAGATGCACAACTGCAGTAATCTGTGTTTTATTTTATCATTTCTCCATTGATTAAATGTACGGTCGTTTTTTTTCTTTACATATATTATGAATTGAATATAGGTTATTATTTTTTTAATATCGTTGCATATCTTTTTTCTTACCTAATAATGAATGCATTATAAACCAAGAGGAAAACGAATAAAAGAACGGTAGTTCATATTGGTTCAGCGTTGCCTCGCCGTCAGCATTGCGCTCCGTGTCGCGTTCATCACCCAAAAGTGCGTTCCGTTCGTATTGCTCTGCGTGCGTCACCGTTCACTCACGTCACTTCAGCATGCGCTTCACTGGTGCTCTGCGTGCGATTAACATGTCATCACTGTGACGTTACACCGTGCATCACGTTCAAGTGTAAGTAGAATCGTCTCTGAAACTGCAGGTATGATAATTCAAACTGGACTATACTTTAATGTGTCGCTGCACTGTGTTGAGCGGAGGCGACATATAGGGATCACTTTATCGTCGCGTCGACAAAACTTTTTGTACAATTAACTAAGCGCTTCCTGATATTGGCACAGAGCATCAGTATGGACAACATGTATCGTGTAACGGCGTTTCCAATCTCGCATGTCAACTTCCTGTTTGACTCAACTTGAATTTTTAACAATGAAATAATTCTTCTCATTTTCTCAGGACACCACACAGGCCAGCTCCTGATTTGGACAGAGCATAGTATGAGAGAACATTTATCGTCCTAGCGCAGTTTCAATCTGCCACTTGTCAACTTCCTGTTTGACGCACTTTAATTTTTTTGAATACAATAGCAGTTTTTATAAAGTATATAATGATGAGTGGCCGAGAACTCTTCAAATTAAATATCATTCTTTATTTCAGAATAGAATCTCACAAATAGGCAAGACTCATAAAATAATCTTCATCTTTCATCTAATGTCATCATGTTAGAAATATTGACATTGTCATATCTGGTTAAACTTGACAGAACATGAATTCCTGACAAAAAATTATAATATATACTTTTTGCCATATAGAATGAATCGGGATGTTTCTTACGGATCGAAATCTATGGGCTCAACGGCGGGTGACCGGTCAACAGGGATGCTTAACTCCTCTAGGCCACTGATCCACGCCTGTGTGTCCAGTGTCCGTTGATTGCCAACTTGTTTTGTGTATATATCTTAGGATTGGAGATTGGATCATGTCGTTATCTTTGCATTTAACATTTTGGGGTATTGCAGGTAATCACCGATATTTAGACGGTAAAATCAATCAAGTGCGCGAAGGCGCATTGATGAAAGTCTTTACCGTAACTAAAGATCCGTGATAGCCGCAATATCACCGAAAAAATATAAGATTTATTTCTTATTATTGACTTTTTATATTCAAATCACAAAACAGTGTCCATTCGACTTATTACATGTACTGTGTTGTTCAGTATCTGATCGAAAAACTCACCTCAATTCCTTAAAAGGTTTTAACAATGAATAATCTGCGCTAGGTGATCACGATGTGAATAGAATAAATGATATGATTGATACTTGTAAATTGATGATGTATTTTTTCAAATGAAATTAGAAATGAAGGCAGCGACAATGTCTTCTCCTGAGACTTACCCTAAGTCTATTTCAATGTAACAAGCAAGTTTGTACAAGAAATTAATGGCGTGCATCATATTTTGATCAGAGAACAATACAATGGGGAAAAAATCAATTAATTGTGGTATATCTTTGAATTGAATATCTGGAATAACATAATCGTAAATTTTGCAAAAGGCCGATTTTTGGTGGCGCAAAATATCCAGTTGATTGAAGTGATGGCGCATAATATAGAATTGTTGGCTTTCTCTCAATTGCATTATATAGCAACTGATCATTCTATAGATCTGACACCGGCGTTTCAAGGAGGGGCGCACCCGCCCCCCCCCTAAATTATTACAAAGATTGAGGGTACTAGGGGATATATTCGTATGTCACATTATTACCGTCCTGTCAATCCAGCTTCTTGAGGCAGGCCTAACAGGGGGTCACTGGTGCCGTTCCACCCCATATTTAACTGAAGATGTCTAAAACCCTCCGGTTCGCGGGGACATTCGCCTCGCTGGACCCCTACCAGGCGCCATCCTAGGATCCTTCAGGGACTCTATAACACCCCCAACGCAATGAACAATGCTAAAGTCCTCTCAGCTCCCGGGGGATCCCCCCATGACCCCCTTACCAAGTTATTCTCTGACCAGCTGTGGCTGACTACAAGCTTTAAATCCTACATGTAATCTTAGTCTGTGCACCTCAACTTGGAATTCCTGCGTACGCCCTGGGAGAGGGGTAACTTCACACATGAGGGTAAAATTTTACTCCCTAAAATCTACTAAATTTAGGAGTTCACAGGCGAGCTTTGCCCCCTGACCCACTGTGCCTTAGTACGGCCCCTAGATCCCACTTGCTCTAAAAAAAAAAACCGCCCCCCTCCCATAACAGAAATTCCTTGGATCGCCCCTGGCATGATATCATCAATTTATTTGAAGATGGCATCATTATCATGTAGCACGCAACGATAGGTTTAGATCAAATATGAAGGAGTGTTGATGTGAGCACTAAATGAATATGATGATATTTTAAATTTAATTGAATCATATATTTGATATATTTCAATTTATGCTTCATTATAAACATTAACAACACTGTGACGCATAACTCAATTTAAAGGAAAATACAGCATTCGAGAGTATTGCATCAGCAATTGCATAGCAAGTACATAGTACCCTACTCGAGTTACAACATTATTGGACTGCAAACGTACAAATTCAATTGCATTATTTAGCTTATTATCCCTTATTGTAAAGACAAGTTATGACAAGT
>CAJDSM010032580.1:4936-19798 GCA_903981925.1 Ostrea lurida
ATACGTAAATATTTATATTCTGATTATTCCAAGAATTACTAGGGAAGTCAATTTGAACCTGGTATAATTTTCTATTCTTTAATGAGCGGTTCTAAATTATAATTCAAACAATGACAGGGTATATACTATAGGGAGTGTTTCGTATCTATCGGTACGTCATTTAAAGACTTAATCAGAATGAGAATCTGATGCTGATCTGGAACAATCATCCTATAAATGCGCCATGAATGTGTATATAGTTAAATCTTTTTAATCGTAGTTTTGCTGACTTCTCTATTTAGAGTAACTGATGGTTTTGAAACTTTTAAGGTTTTGTTTGGTTAATTTTGTCCATAGTGGATAAGCTGGTTATTAAGATATATACACAACGTCTTAGTTGTTACGCGTTCTCTCGGGAAATATGAAGCTTAATTTATCCTTGCGGAAGGAGTTTCAGACAATGTCAAGTTATGAACCAATTAGCGATCCACTTGAATCTTCGAATTTATAAGTTCCAACTTTTGTAAGATGTTATATAATATTCAAATATTCATCGAACGACAATATTCAGCTAATGGGTCTAATGCGAGATATATATCTATCGATTTTTGTAGAGCTTTGCCTTCGACAGTGATTATATATTGTCACAGCGCTGCCAATTTACTGTGTGGGGTGAAAAAATGTTTCTGCCTGTCCGATACTTTGCATTGCAATAGCCAGTCTAAGATATAGACTTTTAAATTCAGGGGTCATGTTAAAATTATAGTTAAGCGCTTTATTTACTGGCATTTCAGGTATTTTTATCGATAAGTGTCATGGACAATGGGCTATGTCAAGCTTGCGGGTCTTGGACCACGTGTAGCTACACAGGGGATGCTGTACATCATCCATAAGGTCAAAGACTTGAAATCAGCCTCCACCATTTAGTGCATTGTGTCCAGTAGGGGTCGTGCGGTAAGATTTGATATAATCAAATCGGTTCTTTTTGGGGTGGTAATAGTAAATACTAAATAGATTGGGATGCATATAAGATGAATCTTGAATTTCAAAACTGTAAACAAGCTAAGTTTATAATAATCGCTCTATACTCGAATAACCATTCTGGAAATGTAATAAAACACTAACCCCATCGTTTATATAGGTATTCTCAGCAATGGCATCTACGTTTAAAGTGAGTGATCATAATAGTGGTGATACAGGCGATGCGCTAAATTCTCTTTACATCACTTACAAAGATAGACACGAAACGATAAACGAGATTTTATATAGTTCGTCATAATTATGAATAACATTCATCACATGTCCCTATTGACTTGAAAATATTTGGGTCATACGACGTCTGTCATGCAAGAATAAAATATGCTCAAGCCCAGACACTAACCCCTCTGCATGAACTTCTGACTCCGCACACAAAGAGATATGAGTGTCAGCCGTAGACAAGAAAGAAATACACAGCGTAAAAATATATACAATTAACAGCTGAGATATTACTGTAGCGCTTTTAATAATCAGAAAAAGAACATTCATTTTTGCATAACGCCTGCTCACCATAAAGCGGAAAAGTGTATACCAAAGCTACACACTCACTCACACCAATAGAACTAACTCAACCGTACCTGAAACTCATATCATAATTCACACATGAAAATATATGTTTCGTTAATACATGAACATAATATTCAGAGTGTATACTTTTATAGTACCTTTGTTCGTATGCACTAAAAGGAACAAACTTTCTATAAGTGAATATCCGTATTTCTACCAAAGATGCGTATCGAGTGCTATCCGTTTTATGCCGATTGATTGGCCGCACCTGTTTGGGAAGGAGTAAAAGATAATGGAGTGAGAGTCTAGATCTTGATCGAACTAAGTTACTTCCATTTCCCCAAGGACAGCATTAAGTCACTACATAGAGTTTTAGATAACGTACGTAGTTTAATATAATTATCGAGTACGTAATGTGGATTTTCATCATTTGAACTTTAGTTTATATCTAAGCAATAAAGGCCAAAAAGAACATAACGAGTAAAGATAAGTTAGTCATCAGATAGTATTTGTTGGGTTTGATTTATCGGGATTGAGATTCGCCTTAGACTCTTCAGCAGACTAATTGCAAAAAATAATAACATGTATGTCAGCTTGTAATTCCAAATTATATAGAATAATTCAGTTGCACTAACTTTTTAGACACTTGCAAGATAGAGCATATTAATATGTGAATGCTCACTCTCCTATCTTGAAATGTTTGGATTTTCTTATCAAATGTTTTAAGATTTCCGATGCATTCATATATTTGTTCCACAACAGAATGAAAAGAAGTAATACATTAACAACAAAAAGTTATGATAGTGGATGCCTAACATAGATACTACACAACCTGTAACGAATATAATCGTTTACTAGAATATCATCAGATAATATTTAGTTAAAAAAGAAAATATTAAGAAGTCCGATCATCAATAGGGACCGTGAATTCTACCGCACAGCGTGGAATCTTGTGCAATCATTGAGATACGTTACTGAGTCATCAGGGCTTGATGACTCTATCGTCTTGGTTGGTGTGGACGACTGTGGATTTGGTAAGTGAGTCGGTGTTACAATAAGCCAATGAACAATTGAAGTCAAGGCTCTTCAGAATTCCATTCATCCTAAGAGATGAGTGATATCATGCTTGAAATGGTTAAAACTCAGAGAAACTAGATAGGGTTGGTAGATGTGAAGATTCGAAATGAGGAAATTTTGAACTATCTTCTGCATACATAGTCTATCACAACCACAACACACGTTGGCGATGTCATATTTCGTGACTGCTGCTCATGTTTTTTACTCCAGATCTCTTTTTATAGGATCTGCATTACTGAAGAACCTGATGTTAGGAGTGTTCCTAGCATTGTGCCAATTGCACTTTGAATGTACTTATTATTTACTGAGTTGAAGGAAAGAACAGCGGTGTCCTTGTTTTCGAGTGACCTATAGCCATAAGACAGCTTGGGTATAGCGATTATCTTCGTTAAATTCTTTGGTGGAAAACCATTCTAACGCTGATGATGTTGAATAACTGACGAATCTCAATCAATTCACAGAATGAGGCTCTCGGGAAACCCTCCCTGTATGATGCGATCTCTAAGCTGAAACGGATCATCAACTATATGGAGTTCGGAGGTGATAGACAAGGACGTACGAGAGGCTGTCGAGACGGGTCGTATACTGTATTGTTCCAGAGAACGTTAAACGTATTCACTTTGTTAGTACATGAGTCTTTAACACTATACGTTGCATTGAAGGGTTGTCTCCCAGTGGTGGGTTATATGGAATTGCGAGCACTGGCGCTCGAGAACCTTTTGGCAGCTGACATTTGGTGCTTCAACGGAGCTTCTTTCGAAGAATGGAGAAGAATTGTGCCCGGGGTGTTTTCCTCCATTAATTGTAAGGTAGACAATGGTCATAGTGTCCTCTTACGACGCTTAATGTGTATTGCAGGTACCAAATGTTTTCTATCTTGAGATAATAGTAGTCATTACACTTGATTTGGATGACGCTGTAACGATGTTGGCCCCATTTTTTTCTCTCTTCGTATTCGATCCGTTTGAGTTTTCATCATTTCCAAATTTTTACTGTTTGACGTTGTGCTGATATGATTGGGAAGTGTCACGATTTTTGTGTGTAGCACTGTGTTGCTGTATATTCCTTTGGTGTAAGGTCGGTCAGCTAGACTTCGCATTTCTAAGCGAGAATGTCTTAATAGTGTGTTGTCTTAGGGACTAGTGAAGTAACGTCACGTGCGGAATAGCTGAAATCGTTTAATAGAAGATAAAGATGAGATTTTGGTTAGCAAAACGTAATGTTGCATCCTGTCCGATCAGATAATGACATTCATTAATCTCATTGAGATGGAAGTGTACACTTCACTGGTGAGAGACAAATGCTGGGTTTTCGACTGTCTTAGGTATTTGTCTGACTGTGTAGGACCGATGATGTAGTTCTTTTCAGTAGAGAGTTTTCCGAATAGTTCGCGTTATCACGACATCAATTCTTTTGCTAGTTTGGATGTGTGTATATCCATTCAATTTTGACATACAATGACTTGCTATGTGCTCTGCAATATGGAAGACTTAAGGCTCGTTACGCGTTCTCAAGGGTCAATGCATGATGTGGTGAAGTGTGTGCTATGACGCGGATAGGTATATTCCTGATGATTCTTGTCTAATTGCTGTGGGCTGGTTAGTTATGATCAAGGACTATTTCGGTCTCGGCAAATCTTCACTATGGCGGATTTTTCACCGCAATAGTTTGGCAGACTCAGGACTCTATCGCAGAGTGAGACTCATGGCTGTATGCGGATGGACGTCGGATATATTTCGTGACTGAATGATTTCTCATATCCTAGAGTTCATTTCAATGTTCATCATTATGCTGCTTACATTTTCGCCACTTAGGCGCGCTCGGTGTGGAGTTATAGATTTGGGTGATATCACGCTGTAGGAGTCATCCATCAGTGTATGTGAAACGTGATCACCTGTCCCTTTTTTATCTTTTCGTCAAACTAAATTTCAGTGTTGTGATTGCATGATTGTTAGATGATGTTTGGATGAATGTGTTACACGTCAGTGTGAGTTCCTCTGGTTATGTCTAAAGGAAGGATCAAAAGTGAGACCCATTCAATCGTTGGGAAGTTTTCTGAATGCTTAATACAGATAACTACAAGACTGAGATTTGAGTCGGTGACACTTGTGAACCGAGTTTGCGTGGTTCGTGAGTATGTTGCTCCTTCAAAAGAACATAGAAGGGAGTGGTTGAGAGCTTTGTACAATCTGGGCATTTCGAGAATTGCATCATTTGTAGGTGGTTTCAATAGGTTGATCCCTAGAAGATGAGGTAATAATTCAATAAATCTTACTACATTTTATAACGAGGTCCATTCAAGAGTGAAATTTTGATACACATTTGTAACGGTCTTTTAACCTGTATGGATAGCGATAGATACGCATTTTGAACAGCGGTTTTTTATGCAAGCTCGTAGAACCACGGTACATATTAAAACAGTTGAATTTAGGGATCAAACACTTATGTTTTTTTTGCAAGTTGTCAACTTAGACGATGTTGCGAGGTCTTAGACGTTCTGATCGAGATTCTCGATTTCCTAATTGGCCTCGTTGTAATTTCGTCATGGTTAATCCCTTCATTTTGAGGTTGGGAGGTAATTGAATCTCGTGAAGAGTATCCCGCCGAGTGTTAGAGGCGCAGAGAGGGAGGTAGGGGACAAATCCGGCAGAGGGGACATGACGACAGAGGATAAATGCGGGATCATAGTACGTGACGACCTAATTTTCGTTTGGGTTTCAATGGATGATGCAGTTACGCGTTTAATCGCAGAAGATGTGGTGTGCTGTATCTTATGTAGAGATCATATGTAATACAGAAACTGCGACAGCACTGGCTACCCACTGCAGTTGGGTGAGGGAGCAGTTCTGTCGGGAAGACTGAGAGCGATGAAGACTCAGACTATGAAGGAGAATCATGAGTTCCGTCTGCTTAACATGGGCGGTGGATAAGCGCGGTGTGGGCTTGGGCCTACATAGAGGAGTTATGAAGATCTCAGAGGAAATTGACACTAGGTGCGCTGAGGAGAATAGCCCTCGAGAAGCGGAGAGCGGGGAGTGGTGTCGACTGAAGGGGACCCAATTAGTGGCATGAATGGTATTCTTGTCAGGTGCTCCGAACAGAGAGGATCAGCTTCATGCGGTATTAATTATTTTCGAAGGGAGCTCGATTTCCCTTGTGGAAGCGATTCCCATCATGTTCATGTGAAGGGTTCACCTGCAATGACAGGAATTATGAATTTTCTATATCTGACGGTGAATTTGAATCAAGAGAAGTATTTCGAACTCATGGTGGTATGAATATCGAAGACTAAGGGAACTGAGGAGTTAAAATTGTTTTACGTGTTCTTCATATGTCTGAAATATAACGAATAAAGCTGCCCTGTTACACAGATGCCGAAGAAAGTTCGCGGCTTTTTGTCAATGCAATCGGATGGTAATCACTTCACATGAAGCAGCATATGTGATATGAGACAGTGTGAAAATAAACGTGCGCAGATTTAACAGCTACAGTAGGAAATTATCCAGGTTTCAAGCCAGTAATAACATCAGGATTCAAAAGAGTGATTGAAGTCTAGAGGTGTTTGTTAGATAATCCGAACTACCAACTTCCGATGCTGCCACTTCTTGTCACTGGTGATTAATAAGGAAGGATTTAAGACTTCCGTATTTACAACTGAGATTAGAGAGGTTTGTTGTTGATGTGAGTGTGGGCGCGCTGTATCGGTATCTACGATTTGGAGGTCATAATTTAATGTCATAAGTGGCATGTTGTACTCTTTTAGTTGAGATGGATAACATCACGTACATAAGATAATAGGTTATACCACTATGTTCTATAATTACAAAATGAGACATTTGTTATATTCTCTTTAACTATAAAATATAGACTGAGGAACCGCAAATTGCCGAGAGTAGAATCTAAAACACTGTATACAAAGTAGGGCTGAACGAGGAACGCCTACAGTAGAAGAAGGCGATATAATAACACGAAATAGTATTTTAAAGTGTCAAACTATTTAAGATGAGAAGACTCTATAAGTTAATTAGTCAAATTCTATTACTACTAACATTCTGTTTTGATTTGAGAAGATTATAAGGAACAGGAAATCTGAAGCTATTAAGAAGAGTGATGAAATGAATGACTCTAGACCGAAGAAACAAATAATAGAACAATAGAGGTTTGATACCGAAACAGCCCACAAAATATAATCCACAAAATATTCAGCGCGGAGGCGAAATAGTTATGTAAACTTGATATAGTTGATAGGTTAACAAGGGACATTCTCAGATGGTATGGGTTTATACATGCGACTGGCAGCTGGTGACGGAGGGCGGGAGGATGAAAAGATGCATATTTAGCCTGGACACCTGCATGAAGTAAGAGCAGTCTCCGTTGTGCAAAAAGTCCGTATTTGAATTTCATCATGGATTGAGTTAGGGATCTCGAGGTTGCAAAATATTGTATTAATTAAAGAGAACAATACCAAAGATGGATAGTTCAATTTTTGGCAGCTCGTCAGTTGGTGGCGGTGTATCGACCGACAACAGCACAGCAATAGAGCATTGTTCTTTTAGCCAAATTTCTACCAAAAAGAGAAATTGTTAGCGATTTGCATCAGGCAGTTAAACAGGTGTGCCACGATAACGATAAATGAAACTGATGAATTTCATAGTAAAAATCATCACTTAAATTGCCTAAATTGTCCTCACATCATGTGAAGTGACACAATAAACTATAAATAAAGTCATAGTACACATAAATATGTTAGTGGTTGACACTCCCCACAGATGGTGGGATGCGTCAACGACCAAATTAGAGGATTATCTCAAAGATGCGGCGCACATACAAGGTCTAGGAATTTGTCTCGTGTTGATCAGAAAGTCGCAAAGCTCATCTAATGACATATACGACTACAACAAGCCATTAAGCTTATATCGAATTACTGATCTAGAAAGACCATTTTCATCTGCACGGATTGTGTGAAGTCCCTTCTGATAGTGAAAATTACACTCCAATAGCGGTTGCTTTAAATTTGTTCGTGACTATTTATGATACCTGTTTTACTATAACACTCTTGAAATAACAGGAGTATATCTTTGAATTTGATCAATTTATCAGCCGAATCGTCAGAGAGCCACAGGAATAGACACGGAATAGTAGACGAAACAGAGGTAGCGTTCAACGATCCTTGATAAATATTGCACAAATTAAACAAATCCTATTTTGGGCAACTATTCAACAACAATCTTATCGCTGCAGATTTATGATGCATAATAATAAGGAAAGGAATATTTTTGGTCCTTCTGGACTTGGTTAATTCCAACCGGAGTTGGAGTGAAAATTGGATTAGTTTGCACACCACAAATCGGAGGCATAAAATTTCTTTTTACAATATTAATCCCTAGGTGACGTTAGAACTTTACTATTTGTAAAAAAAAATTATTTAAAGATTAATGATATGATTAAAGAGAAGTTCAGGCAGTGTGGGGGGAACGACTTTATTTGAATTATGATGAGACGGATTATCAAATTTTGTATATAATATAATTGATCAAAACCAGGAGTAATCGAGTCATGGCATAACAATTGCGTGCGATCGGTCCAGCGAATATAGCAAATTAACTTCTGTTTAGGATATTTTTTTTGAAAATTGATTATGTAAAAGCAAATTAAAAAGCATCATTAAAGATATTGTAATGCGTGAAGAGCGATATTTGCATGTAAAGAAGTCCTATTGTCAATTAATGGAAAAAATAAACTCTGTTTCAATAGTGCTTTTAATCTCTCTAAGCTTTGAAAGTCTAAGTCTTTTACATAACGAAAATAAAAGCAAGTAATGAGTTCGTTAATAATGAAAATTCAATAAATATATTATGTCTGAGAATCATTAACAAAATGTTGGTACTTAGGTGGTATATCTCATCGAAGGTCTGGAATATATGTTCGCAATTAAAGATTTAAGATACATAACCTTAATATTTTTTATTGTATTTCTGGGGAAATATGAATTTTAGATAAGGTTAATTCTTAGATATAAGTTACGTTATTTGTCATATTTTTTTTCGTGGAATCTGGCTATTCTTATAGGATATTATGACGTTAGCAGGTATCTTGTAATTACTATATTTGTACTTATTTGATTATATATCTTATAGTATATTTCGCGGATTTTTATACTTCATACAATGTTGCGAGGTCTATTGGAAAAAAATCAAAGCATGTGGAATTTTTTATAGTATAAAATAGGAAGGATAAGTAGTAAATACGAGACCTTTTGTTCTCGCGTCTGCTTATGTGTCTTGAGTGCCGATTCTTAATCGAAGATGCGCCGCCCAGGTGCACTGGATGTAGAGAAATGAGTGTCTTGTTCCACGCTGTCTAAATGTGCTAATACTTTCACCAGTCCTAGCGCCATTACCGACGGGTTGTCTTGGTCAACTGCATACAGCGATGGGTGAAATTCTGATCGGACATTCCCTTTAGTTCTGTTTCAACGCTACGACAATCCAGACGTCATCATCTGCATGTACCGAAATACACAATACCCGCTTAAATTGAAGGGTCTGGGGCACCGAAATATAATGATATTCATATTAAAATTGGACCATGCTACATTGTGGATACCACACTTCTTTGGAAAAAAGCATGCGAATGTCGTCACGGTTGCAAAGGGTTAGTCAGCAGGGAATGGCTGTGGGATTAGCTTACCAAACCGGACGACCTACTGTAAAATTGCTGGCTCTCTTCTGCACAAAAGCAGCGTAACTCCTATTCGGGACTTGGAGTTTCTTCTATCACATACTTTGTCTTCGCGACAATGCCTCCTAAAGACGTTTTTGGGATTTAAATGAAACTTGTTAATGAAACTTGGTACAAAGAAAGATCACGTACAATGTGTAGATGTTCATATTGTTAGGGGTGCTGTCCAATGTTTATATAAAGAGGTATGGCCCCTGGACTTAGGCTTTTCTATGCAAAATACTGTCTTCGCAACTCCTCCTAAACCTTCTTGGAGAATTTAATGAAACTTGGTACAAAGAAAGCTCACAATGTGTAGATGTGCATATCATAAGGTGAATATGTGTAATTTTTTTTTTGGAATGAGTTGTAACCCTTTTACTTAGATTTCTTAAGCAACATTTCATGGATTCTTTTCCCCGATATATATTTAAGATTGTTTGGGAGAGAAGTATAATTGAATCTCTTAGATAGCATGGCAGGCAAGATCTTTCTTGTTTTCATTCAAGAGAAAAAGAAGGTAGCGAAGTAGTTGGAAGAGGAACGTTCATTGTTCAACAATCCTCTGGACCTGGTGGTGCCCCTTTGCTCTGCGATAAAACGAGTCCGTATCTGATTGATCGGGTTTTTTTCCCCCGTGCGATCAAGAAGACATCGATCCTAGAGAAATTGCTCCCTTTTCTACAACAGTCGAAACAAACTCGGTCATGACAAAGTCTTCAAATGTTTTCATTCCATGTGTTCTAAGGCTCTGAACCCAATGCTTGCCCATCTATTAAATTAAGCTGATGAATCACTTTCATGTTGAACTCGCGCCCAATTCCAATCCTTCACAGAATTCATTCTGAATAACCTGGATGTGTTTCCGAGAGTTCAAGGAACCACTAGTATTCTGCAATTGAATAGGCACTGGAGGAGTTCTCGCTTCAGTAGTAAGCCCCAAATCAACCTCCCTCCTTCTTTGATGCAATGCACAAGTCTTCTAGCAATCATGTTTCGGGTCAAGCCTTCGAGAATGTTCCTTTTTCACACAGGCTTATAGAACCCAACCCGTACCTTGATATAAGGATGCAATGTTAAAGGATATATTTTTATTTCAGAAGTATAGTGCAAAGGGAGTTTAATTGTACCCGTTTCTTCTGTTGGGATAACGTTCTGAAGCAAAACTCTCCAACTGTCATACTTGACCCAAATGCCGCTGGAAGATAGTAACGAATCTCTTAAGATCAGTAGCTTGTCTTGTATCACGTGATTTAATTCATCTTTTCGGTAGGAGGGGTCAAGCACTTTAAACCTTTCATTGCACTTAACTAGTGATTCCTCAACTCTGCAGTCGAGGACCCTGTGACTACTTTGACTCATCCTTGTGAGTAAGTATGTCGATCTGATTCACGTAAACATGTTTAGTAAAAAACTAATGCTGACTTAGTTATGAGGAAAGGACCACCTACTGAGTGCAGAGGAGTTCTCGTGAACCACTATCCCACCACCCTTCTTACCTGTAGCTTAAGCAATTCTTGACTTTGATCTGCGATCCACTTGATTAATGTTCTTGGCTATTTTTGCAAACAAAGTTGCCCTGTTGAACTCTTCAAGAACCTCACTGCGGCCAGTATGGTGACAATCAGCCAGATAAACACTACCCCACCTGCTGCTAATTCATATGTCATATCGAAAGAACCATGGGAGCATTGGCCCTGAATCGAGTACAATACAAATCCCACAAACGTTCTCTATTCTGATTTTGTAAATACCAGGAGAATAGAATACTAAATCCATATATGACCACCAAAAGAGACTACACTTTGATTAGTATTTCTTCGCTGAAATTAAAAAATATTCCCTATACACAGTATCCTGCAGTAGCCTAAACAGACTCTATATGCTTTCTGTTCTTCATTCATAACACTATTCAATATTTGTGAATGATACGTCCGGTTAGCACAAATAAGCAAAAAGGCTGGGAAGCAGACTCTTCACATAGGACTTGGACAGTGATCTTATGGGCTCCTCATGCCGCGATTATAGTGCTTTCCTCCTAGAACTTTGGCCCAGAACGGCCCGAGCAACACAATTCCACCAGTTCGTACAACCAGAACCACTTCAAGTTATGTTGTCCAATAACATTTCAAAAGTTCATTGGCCAAATATGTAAGCCACCCATGCGTTGGCACAAGTCATGCTTCTGAATTCGTGGAACTGACCATTTTAAATCCATCAATGAAGTACAGACTTGATCAACTTTAATAACAGTGTGACGTTGACCAAGGGACGCTCAGAAGTAATCGCATTTCTGGACAACTGTGTTAAGCGATCTCATTATCATGAGCGGTGCTTGTACATAGGCACTGCTAACACGACTAGGGAGATCGGGATTTAATGCTGTCTGATTGACTGATTCAAAAGCACCAAGTAATTGGAGACATCTTGTTTGTTTCTTTTCAAGAGAAACAGTAGTTCTTCTGAAATCGATCACAGGATATTGATCAGCTTTATCATGGCTTTAAAACATCTAGAGGTAGAGCTTCTTTGGATAAAGAGCTGTATTTCCCCTCTATTACAGTGGTTTCTACAATCCTGTCTATCTGAGAAGGTACTGTAAAGTCTCCTCTTGTAGATGGCAAATATGTGTTTCAGGTCAAGGTCATTTCCTGCATCCACCTTTGCCAACAAGCAAGTTCTGCGTTGGCATGAATGTGTCCTTGCCATCCAGTTTCGATTCACTAATGTCTTATTTATCGGCCGTGACATGTGTGAAAACATTAGTTTTAAAGTTTACATGGGTTAAAAAATGACCACTTCTCTTCGTCCATAGACTGGAGCTCCGTTCTGCTAGACCTGCTGTCTATTCTAAGCACAGTCCTTCATAACTACAGCGTATGACCGCATATTGAATAAATCAAGAGCTGTGTTGATCTTGTCATCTTGGTGCAATGTACAAGCAAAGGCCACATATCGCTTTCGGAGTCCACTTTTTCCCATCACTCACGCCATAGACAATATCTTGAGCGACACATTAACTTACTCTTTTTTTTGTCGAGTGCACACCGGAGGTTGCTGGACAGCAATCTTCAAAAGAGTTCCTTCCCACCATAAAGAAGATTTACAAAACATGCAGAACACATATCTGGAACACAGTCAACTTGCATCGTCCTCCACTCGACTATTAAACCTTTTATGCCGCACCTATCTTGCAGATCGATCTCTAATTTCAATGCAACATGTACAAGTTCGTGAAAAGAGTTATGTGCTAGGCTTAAACTTGCATGGTGAGAAATTTATCATCTGTATATCGTGTCCTTCATTGGAATATTTCTCCAAGAAATGAGATGCGACCAAAGTAATGATGCACAGAGCGGTTTCCGCGGTTCAGAGAGTTGTTCTATCCAATAGAGACGGATAAACTGGAAAGATACTTCTTCACCCTTTATATTGTAGGTGATCGTGTTGATGTCGATCTTCGCGTTAAACTGTAACACTGAGGGCATTTCAGACCCAATGCTTCTATCGATCAGTCTACAGTATCATTTCAAAATATCAGAAAGCTGCAAAATTTGGTGCTTATTTCCCTGCGTATCAGCTCACGAAACAAGAAAAAAATCATGGCATAGATCCTCACCTTTGCGGGACTCTTCCTGTTTATTCTGCGTTTCAATACGTAAATGCACTTCATACATTTTAAATAGGTATTACCCATCTGCACGACCAAAATCGCTTAACTTCCCTTTAATTTAACTGCAATGCCTCTGCATATTTGCATTCTGTAGACCATGTCACGTTACAGAAAAGGTTGTAATGTTGGAAATAACCTTTTCTCGATTCTGTTTTGACAAAACATACATAACCTCCCAATCTACAGGAGAAAATGACTGTTCTAGAGAGAACGGGTCGTCTGAAGAAGAAGATTGGAGGAGTTAGAAGTAGACGGTAGTTCTGTGGAGCATGTCATCGACCTTGGAATATCTTCAGAGTACACTATCTTTTGTATTCTATTGCTTTTATAGATTTTGATGTATAATTCACTGTACATTTCTGTGACAGAGTACTCTTTCACGCTGAACTCAGCATTGCTCATTCTATCAATGCGATCATAATTGTCTTGCATTCTTTAACTTTTTACGACAGACTGCTCTCTCAATTAATGTTTCTATTGCACTTCTGGAGAGTCTATTAACTCTAAAAACATCTGTTTTTCTGTTCCTGACATATCACACCAAATCGGTATTGATATTTGAGTTGTCGTTACGTCCTAAAAGATTCAGGCTGATCATAGCCCCACCAATGAACTGGTAACAATACCATATCTATAAAGCTCACGTATAGCTTGTATCATGACGAAATGTTAATTACGTATAACATTATTCAGGACGCACTGTAATTACCGTCTCAGTAAGTTGTTAATCTCAAAACATGAATTCAGTAGTTGCGGACTGTAATGTGAAATGCCATAATAAACTTTGATTTTATTATGTCTTAATTCTATTTCAAAACTGAATTAAATGATAAATATAATTTTTTGTTTTTAGTATGGCATTCCACGCAACAAGAACTAATCAAAATGCGATAGATGAACATGCAGTATGCAAAGAAATAAAAATTTTTTGAGAAAAAACAGAGGAAAAATTCGAATTTTTGAGGGCAAAACGGCGCTTATTTAAACTAAAGTAACTTCATTTCTACGCTATTCAGAAGATGATTTTAATATGAAATAAATATATACAAGGCATTTCGGCATCCTTTTCTTAGGATTGAGCGCCTTCACGGAGAGATTTGGAAATTTGGTGTCCCCATTTTGATCGCCTTTTGACCTACTTAACGCCATTTTCATGAAGCCAGCAATTTCTTTTTCGTATCGCATACTCGAAAATAGGTTAAATATGTGACCAAATAATAATTAAAATGCTTAGAACTTAGTTATTCTAGCCTCTTTCGTAAAATCAGGACCACGACTAATCCAATCAAATTTGCACCATTCATACTGTCGTTTGAGTGAAAGTCGGTCCTTTGTAGTGGGCGTTGGCCACTGTAGTTATTGCCCATAAACAAAAGACATACAATTTTGGAGAAAAGATTTCGGAGATTTTTACACAGTTACTAAGAGATTTGTCGATTATGATGTCGCACCCACAATGATCGAACAGAGGCTGTGTATCCTGGTTGAAAGGTAATAGGACTGAACCAAATTCGGAAAGATTGAGCATGACATAAAAACCAAAGCAGAATCGTTCAAGCAGAAAGCACATTTCAATACGCGATTTTACGCCTGAAGATTAAAAAACAAAACATCGCAATTGTTACACTCGTCGTTTCCGTCAAGAGCGTAACTCGCATTGGCGTTAGTGGGCAATTCCAGTGCGCGACTAAATACTGCCAAGGGGAATGACAGTATAGCGAATTCGGACATTGGGCTTCCGAAGACATAGATAAAGAATGTAATGAATTATCACCATTCTAAATATTACGAGAATCTATATTAAAACAGGGCCACCGGTCAAACAGGTAAAATGATTACACCCGCATTGTCATATATGGACCAGGCTT
>CAJDSM010032583.1:615-11068 GCA_903981925.1 Ostrea lurida
TTATCATTTTCTGACACCTTTGATAAAGTCCAAAGCATTTCATTTGTTCAAAAATAGACCGGAGCCAAGCTATGCCTGAGGGAGATAATCCTTAAATCGGAGATTTCCTCTGAAAGGAGAAAAATCACAGCCCTGTATATGCCCCAACACCCCCCTGGACTCGCCACTGGATTCTACCAGATGATACACGTCCACGTATATGTATTCAACATGTGGATCCAGTCTGTGTACACCCCTAGAACGCACATAGCTTTAACGCGTATGCAATCGGCAACGCCGAAATTGTTTATTTTTAGACGAGTGTAGAGAAATGGCAATGTCTCTATTTTTTCCAGATTTTTTTTTTTTTTTTTTACGAATTTTGTGACTATTGGACCGCAATACGTCGTTTCCGGACCACGTTTCGTCATTTTGTGTCACATGACTTTCATCCTTACATGACGTCATTAGGCGAGTTTTGTTCAAAATGGTGTGGCGCCCTATATAAACTAAGGAGGTACACGAGTTTAGAAAATATAATTAGGAGCTGCGTATCGAGTGTAATTTTCGTTCGCTATATATTGCATATCTTCAAATGTACTGCGATTATGTATTTGCACAATTTTCAAAGTAGAAAAATCAACAACCTTTTCGTCTGTATTGTCAATTGATATTGAGATTCGAATTTCTATGCAGTAATATATGGAAAAATAAGAAATAAGACTTGCGTTGCTTAACTCCATTTCTCTATTGAAAGTAAGAACAACACTACGTCTTATAGTGTTTAGAACAATCAACAGAAATGCTTCAACCATATTAAACGTAACAAGTTTTAAATGTGAGCAATCTCAAAGCTGAAGTAAATTCCTAGCTGAACATTCTTCGCCGACTATCACCGCGTATTGAAAAAACGTTAATCCGCATACGATATTTTTTATTAATGAATCGCAATAGTATCGGAATACGGTATTATTCGCACACCCCTAATAAATACATTAACACTAAATGGGAGTGTCAATAAGATATAGAAGTAGGATAACGCTACTTAGACTAGGTGAGACAGCTTATGAAAAAGATATTTTAAAAAAGTGGAAGCGGATGAAACGTATTCCGAGTCCTCTGTTGATAGAACTGTTGAATCCGGCTAAATGCCTTAGAAAATCCGAAATGGATGAAAAACCCAAATTCATTACGAAAATATTGAATTTGGTGACATTTTTGTATGTCTGTATATTGTGAGTGGAATTTTGCCATAATTTTGAGGTACAAAGATGACAATCCGTACATTTTTTTTACTAATGTAATCAAAACACACCCTAAATTGCGTAGTTGTCACATGACCGGGTAACGTTTTTCTACCTCCATACGTAAGAATTCCGATATCCAGGAAACGACGTATTGATAAGATTTCATAGTGTGTTTTTACTTTTGCATTCTACGCAGAACAAATTAGTTTTCTATTTTCTGTAAATTTTCGATTTCACAAGTGTAGCGGAGAGGACCCGAAATTTCTTCAAATGTTCTTATAGGTGCAGACGTCCCGCCGAGAGTTTTAAAATCAAACTCCATACAGTGTCAATTCGCCGGGACTACATTACCTATGAATAATAATACAGGTAGTTGTAGCGTAACGGAACTTGACTTATACTGAGCTGACCGGAGCTTGTCCATTAATATATTCAATATTTTCACCAAACCCGTTCATTTATTTCCGTTGAAAATTCTGACCATCATATATTTTTCATACCAAAACATAGGCGTAGGACTGTTTTAAATGGGGGGGGGGGGGGGGGACTTTTTCAGATGGCAAACCAACCCCCCCCCCCAAAAAAAAACCCAAAAAACAACACATAGATAGACCTGTTTTGTAACAACTATACTATACTACAGTTATAGCTTGAAAAGTACTTGACAATACATGTAAATGGGGGGGGGGGGGGGGGGGGGCAAAACATAGGCATTTGCCCCATCCACCCACCCCGGCCCGGCTCCTGTACGCCCATGCAAACTTGTGACTTGTTCATGTATAGTTGCAGACTATGCAGGTAAGTGCATATTGATATTCTAATACCTGAGTTGCAATTATGTCGTGGGGAAAGTGTCATAATATTTCATGATTATATACGAATTTTAATTAGAGGATGAATTCCAGCGGATAAATTCAACACCCATTGATGTAATGGCATGGTACATGTATATTGTCTACCCACTGATATAATAGATTGATCAAAATTGCATCCAATTGATATATTTGACTTGTCAAAAAGCGTAGACTGTGTATTCCAAGATATATAGGAAGACTCCCCCTGAGGGGAGGAGTAGTAGACTGGAATATTTAAATAAAAATGACTTCTAAAAATGCTCCATCAGGTGCTTCGTTTAATTCCTTGTTCCCTGCCATATCTACAATTGAATCAAGGAAATTCCTCAAAGAAGTATGTCCGGTGTGATGTATTTTATAAAAGATTATGCAGTTTATATTCCGAAATAAAAATTGTAAAGTCTTGAATGATATTAATGACTCCAAATTATTGCATTTTCTAATATTTGAAGACCAAACTTCAACCTGGTGTCACTGTTGTTTTTCACCTGAGCAGCTCGAGATCGGGATATCCCAATGCCGTGTTTAATTATTATTTAATTATTTAACCCCCCAGAAAACTAAAGCTATACTTTTTCATCTCAAAAACGTGCAACAACTTCCTGAATTATTTGTTGATATCACAAACATCTCAGGATACTGTTCTCGCCAAAATTAGGACGGTCTGATTACATCGAAAGCATTGTAAAAAAGACTTACAAAAAACTATAAAAAATTAAAATTTGCTGTATCGAGAGATATCCTATCTCAAATGTATATTTCATTTATCAGACCGCAACTTGAATACGCTGTTCAAGTGTGGTCTGGATGCACAAAAGCGGAAATAGAAAAATTAGAAAAAGTTCAACTACATGCAGCCAGAATTGTAACTGGTCTTACACTTATTGCTTCAAAAAAATCATTATATTTAGAAACAGGCTGAGAACCTTTTGAAATTAGAAGAAATAGAACTAAGCTTGTAACTATGTACAAGATACACAATAATTTAGTTCCTCATTATCTACAGAATATTAGAAGCACTATTTATGGATATGCTACTCGAAATTCTATGAATTATTCATTACCAAAATGTAGGCTGGAAATATTTAATAAATCCTTTATTCCTGACACTGTCAGAAATTGGAATAATCTAAGTATCCACACAAGAGATCAACTTCCATTAATATTTTTAAAAAAATGTTTGCAAAGCACTGTTGAAAAACCACCAAGATATTTTTCATTTGGGAAAAGATTTTTAGTATAGTCCACACAAGGTTAAGACAACAATTGTATTTAAACCCGATTTATTTCGTTGTAACTTAGTAGAAAATCCAAATTTTTCGTGTGGACTACCGGAAGATGCTTACCATTTTGGTTTTTTGTTTTTTTGTTTTTTGCTGTAAAAAATATACTACTGTTAGATATTGTTTAATGAACAAATTACTATCATTCAACAACATATTTACCATTGATGTGCATTTATTGTTATGAGGGAATGAATCTCTTTATGATGTCAAAATTTCTTGGTGAATGTAGTCGTTTTTCTAAAAACAAGTAATAATATACTACAGCGCTGTATCTTACTTTTATTCTATATGTTACTTGTGCACTCTGAAAACACAATTGGTATTAATGTATATTGCATTAATTTATATATGTTGTAAAATATTCATAATGTATGACAATTTTATAAACTATGTAATGGGAGGGGGCAATCTAAGTTGTTGAACTTGTGCCCAATCCTTTTGGCACTATTGTCAATGAAATATGGTCAATTAAATTAATTATTATTTGAGGGGGCCAGGGAGTTGAACTCCCCTCTCTCGTCAGAAAATGTTGCTAATATAAGTAAAAATTACGCATTTCGAGGTTGAATTCCCGCTTTGGAAAGTAAAACTAAATTTAATGGTGGAACCCCCTTAAAAAAACCAATGTTAATGGTAGAACACCCCCTCCCCCTTTAAAAAGCCCTGGGTCCGCCCCTACACTAGGTACACGTACTAGGTGAATGATATTTTAAAATCATGAAAATTGAAAAAAAAAACCAAAACAAATCTAGATAAACCTTACAGCATAGGCTACATAAAATGTCTGCCAAGTCACAAAAATTAAAATGATTTCATCCATACCTAATCACATGTCACTTATTTATCTAATTGACCGATCGCATTCTTTGCATTGTACGATCGCTAAATGTAAACAATTTGTTGCAATTTTCATGAAAAAAACCTTTCATATACTCTGATAAATACACTTTTTTGGTATTGCATATAAAGTTAATCACCATGATTTTGCAATAAAGTGGGTCATGATAAAAATAAATGATGTATTTAACTGGAATAGCAAGAAATTCCATATAGAACCTAAATCGGTCAATTAGATTACATTTACACTATAATTTATGGGAATAACGTCCTTTAGTAATATCATAGGTCTCATACAATGTCCCTCCTCTACTAATTACACTAGATAAAGCGTTCAGTTGACTTAAAACCCGCTATCAAACTGTAGTTCTGCTTCACTGGATCCGCGTTAACGATCGCGTCTGCGTCAACGATCGCGCGTTTACAGGGGTGGTGTATTGCGTCATTGATTCATGTGAAGGGGACACCTAACTGCACTCTGAGGCCCCGGAACTACTGCAGCCATAAGGACAAATAAGGTGATGTAAAGTCAATATATCGCAGATTCTTTGGTCGTTATAGCAATCTTATTTGCAAACAAACTGTCATTAGATGAGACATATCAATTTGTCTGATGTGTTTTATAAAAATACTCATTTTGACAACGGATAAACTCCATGCATACCTGAAAATGGAGGGTTCATGGTGGGTGTGACCAGTAGCAGTGTCAACATTTCAAAAGAGATTAGTGAATGTAAATTGTCTTCATTTTATTTTCGGTATGTTGAACATATACATGTACATATATCGTCTGCTTGGGTCCCGTGGGGGTCCGGGTTAGAATACATGTAAGTACCCAGCATTCCCTTGCGTGTCGTAAGAGGCATCCTTCGGATGAGACCGGAAAAACCGAGGTCCCGTGTCACAGCAAGTGTGGCACGATAAAGATCCCTCCCTGCTCAAAGGCCCTGAGTGCCGACCATAGGCCTAAATTTTGCAGCCCTTCATCGGCAATGATGACATATCCACATGAGTGAAATTTCTCGAGTGGACGTAAACATAATCAATCAATCAATCGTCTGCTTGGAAATTGGGTCGGCGAGGAAATGAGTTGGGGCAAGCAGTTATTAACGTAAGTCAATCTAAAAAGTAGACCCTTTGATCCGCTCCCATACTATCGCTACATAACTCCCATACTTGCATGTATTATCGCTATGTACACTACTTTGTGTAGCGATAGTATGGGAGCCAAAGACGAATCCAGGGCCGGCGCATCCCCCCCCCCCGGACAGTATACATGTAATACGCAATGTTTGCTAAATGTATTTTATTCTCTACTCCCACTAATTACAAGAACATAGGGTACGTGTAAACCGCGCCCCTAGTTCTGAAATTCCTGGATCCCCCACTGAAAGCGGGTCAAAGGATCTAAATTTAATTAGACTGAAAACGTAAATTTATTAAAAACTTATAAAATCTCAGAAATTACATGATTAAATCGCAAATTTAAAGTGGTTTCGTGAGCAGGATATCCGCCGACAGATATAAGATGACCTTACAAGTAAATTTAACAATACATTCATAAAATTTGGTACAAGCAAGCATGAGTTCAAGTCACCCGTTTGACCTTGCATTTCCACTATCATAGCTTTCTATTAACAGGGACTAGCAAAGCAAATAAATCAATCTAACGAATTTTTAGTTTTGATAATAACAGAATTAAATATGTCAATAAAGATGGCGAGAACATAATAAAATGTCACATGTCAATAAAGATGGCGAGGGGTCCATCCGCTACTTGCCTAGATATATATTGATAATAATGTTTGATTATTTACGATATAATATTGCATGGCGATCAGTTGTTATAGTGACTTGAGAAAATCTAACAAACTAAATATTAAATATCCACACACGATATAGGATATCTAGACTACCCGATCCATTTATGTAATACATAATAAAATATGTTTAAATCTTAATGTCAAAAAGGTGGAAAGTATTGCAAATGATTGGTTATAAATGTAGTACTTAAATTTAATAGATGGCACTTCCCGCTAGTTCTTGATATCTACATGTATTTTACCATACGGACATTTACAAAATATAGTACACTTGTAGGCTTGTCGTATTCAAAATTTCTTGGTTTAGTTTTTCTTTTTGTTGTATACATGTATAGCACCCCTCTCTCTCTCTCTCTCTCTCTCTCTCTCTCTCTCTCTCTCTCTCTCTGTACTTAGTCTTAAGTGTAATAAACTACCTCACTGTTCATGACAGATCTATGTGAACATACTTAAACATGTGTGTTATTAATGCTGGGATTATATATTTCAATCAAATTTTTACACGGTACTAATCAAAAAGTCAAGGTTTAAAGACAAACATTCCCAAAGGTCCCCGAAATATTGGCTAGAAAGTCAACGATCCTTGAACTGTATTGACATTTTTATTTATTTAAGTAATATACGTGTCAATTATGCTTCATTGATAGATGAGGGAAGTACGAAATTAAAATTCATGCCTGCGCAAACACCAGTGTTTGCTCTCTGTGTATCGCGTGTTATGGATTTTCTACATGAATATATATATACTCTATTATAAGCGTGAACATGAGTTAAATGTGGATCAAGGGACTTTTCACAAAACGAATTCTTTCTTCCTTTGTGAGAGCTAGGTTGTCATCTTCACAGCTGGTAGTCTTTCAGGTGGGAGAGAGAAACAGCCGGAATGTTGAAAGGGAAGGTAGCCATCATCACAGGATCTGCTCAGGGTATTGGTAAAGCTTTCGCCCGAGCGCTGCTAGAGAGGGAGAGCAAGGTAAGGAGGAAGGGGGGGGGGGGGGGTGAAACGATTTTAACAATTAATTTTTTTTTTCTCATTCAAAGAACATGTAATGCTAAATTATAGAATCAGTATATATGTATATTAACAAATTCACTCTATCAACAATACAAAAATTTCATTGTAGCTATTTTTAAGGGAGAGAAAGAAAGAAGGAGAGAAAAAAATAAAGAGAGAGGGAACTAGGACTGAGAGAAGTAAAGATAGTATAGATTGAGAGATAAGGGAGAGAGAGAAAGAAAGTTACAGTGCACCTTCATATGATAAATACAAGATATTATTATGAAAATAGTCACAAATGAGATTTGAACTATAAAATAACTGACATATTTGCCAGCAAGTATTGAAATCATTGTAGTTACGATCATCAGAATTTGTAAAGTGTTTCAAAGATCTGAAATAGGAGCTAATTGGTTTAAAAATCCTTGAATGGATGGACGGGTATTTTTACAACGGACTTTATATATATGTATTGCTTCATTAGCAATTAAAGTATTATTAATAAAACTAAAGTTTCATTATTGGATTTTTTTCCAAAAGAAAAGATTTAACCATTATGAAAATACTATACTACGAAAAGTTCTAACCTCAAACATTTAGATACAAGATATTATATTAGTGGGGCACTGTGTGGATGTTTTAATTCACCATTTCAAACAAACATAAATTATTTAAATAAACTAAAACTCAAAACACAAATATAAGAACAATTCGCCTGCGGAGTGCAGCATACTTTATTACATGTTAGGCATGGGCGTAGGAGCCGGGGGATGGGGGCAAGTATCCCCCCTCTCCCACTTTCAATAGTGGGGAGGGGGTATGTTTTTGCACAACCATCACCACCACAACCACTTTTTGTCAAGTAACTTTTTTTCTGCATAAAGTCATTAATTTAGAAGAGCTTTAATACATGTTAGACATGGGCGTAGGAGCCGGGAGAGGGGGGGGGGGGGGCATGGGGAAGTGCCCCCCCCTCTTCCCAAACTTTCGAAAGTGGGGGGGGGTAAGTTTTTGCCTCCCCCCCCCCCCACCACCACCACTTTTCGTCAAGTAACTTTTTTTTCTGCATAAAGTCATAATTTAAAAGTTGCCCCCCCCCCCCCCCCGCACACTTTCAGTGTTCGAATGACTTTTTTTTTTTTGCTTGTCACACCTCTGATGTTAGATGTACTATATTACAATATAAAAATGAACATTCACCACTTCCTACGATAGAAAAACATGATATCAATATTTCAATGCTAAGCGAAGGATGGATGGATGGGAGGTTGCACGATGAGCAACGACTTTTCGAATGAGTCTTGAACACTGGCAAACTTCGAATAATACACGAAGAACTTTTGACAATTAATCACAAAGCCACGTGTTACATGTAAGGCTAGAAGCGTGTAGATCCTACTTAAGGTCCCGCATGAAATGCGGGTGCCCTATAGTAATCACATTGTCCGTCCGTCCGTCTGTCTGTCAACATTTTCGTTGTGATGCGATGACTCAAAACGTTTTCATCGTACAGTTTTGAAACTTTGCACAATTGTACTCTACAATAAGAGGCAGAAATGTATAAATTCTGGATTCCGTCCGTCCGTTCGTCTGTCCGTCAACATTTTCGTTGTGATACGATAACTCAAGATGTGATACGATGATTCAAAAAGTTTTTGTCGTACAGTTTTGAAACTTTGCACAATTGTACTATACAATAAGAGGCAGAAGTGTATAAATTCTCGGTTCACAGCACCTTGTCTGTCTGTCAGTCTGTCTGTCCATCAACATTTTCATTGTGATGAATTGTGATAACTCAAAAAAAAGTATTGTACAGTTTTGAAGCTTTGCACAATTGTACTCTACAATAAGAGGCACAGGTGTATAAATTCTGGGTTCACAGCACCTTGTCTGTCAGTCCGTCTGTCCATCAACATTTTCATTGTGATGCGATAGCTCAAAAACATTTTATTGTACGGTTTTGAAACTTTGCACAATTGTACTCTACAATAAGAGGTAAAAGTGTATTTCTGGGTTCACAGCACCTTGTCTGTTTGTCTGTATGTCAACATCTTTGTTGTGGTGAACTTTTTTTGTTGCGTCGTGATAACTTAAAGAGTTTTCACAATACAATTTTCAAACTTTTCACAGCTATACTTTGAATTGAACATATTTTATTGTTATAATTATAGTAACAAAGGGATCGGCACATAGTTCTGAAAAACTTTAGAACGCCCTTCCCCAGCTATCACTATACTTTACAATCCTATACGAGTAAATTCTCGGTTCACGTCACCTTGTCTGTCTGTATCTATGTATGGCAACATCTTTGTTATAGACATTTTTGTTTTGACCTGATAACTCAAAGAGTTTTTACAGTAGTTGTCCAACGTGTTCGAAAACTAATACATTAATTATGGAATTATTCTTAAATGTTAGTTACAGGAATATTTCCATATTTTGTTTACCTGAGGTTTGCTTCGATCGAGTAAAAATTTCTTGAAGTTTCCGTTTCAATAAATGCTTATTCAGTGTGTTAATTAATATGAATGTGATAATTCACAATTTCATATTATAGTTTCACATATACCAGTACTAAACATTACTGTATCAAATACAGATGTCACTTCCCTTTGATAGCTTTCGGCGGGGGCCCTTGCTGACCATCCTAAGTTTTCTAGTACCTCCTTCAGATTGTATGATTTTTGTCCATACAGTACATGTATATATCATGGGCGTAGAAGCCGGAAGGGAAGGAGATTGCCCCCCCCCCCCACACTTTTTACAAGGGCACAAAAGTATGTTTGCCCTCCCCCCCAAACCCCACCGCCCCCCCCCCCCCCGCCCCAGCTTTGTCAAAGTGACTTTTTTTTCTGCATTATATCATATAATTTAGAAAAGTTTGCCCCCCTTAGTATTAGTGAGTTTTTTAGGGAAGTCTCCCCCCCCCCCTACATTCAGTGTTCTATTACTTTTTTTGCTCGTCACGATTAATATAGAACCCCCCCCCCCCCTTCAGTGATTTTTTAGAAGTTTGCTTCCCCACATTTTCAGTGATATTTAGAAAAGTTTTGCCCCCCCGCCCCCCCCCCCCCCCCCCCCCCATCAGTGATTTTAGAAGCCGTGTGCCCCCCCCCCCACGCCCAACACATTAGTTGTTCTATTTTCCATCTTTCTTCTTTTGCATGTCACATAATTTAGGATTTAGGAAGTTGCCCCCCCCCCTTTCACAAACAATCTTACGCTTTGTATATGGTTGGGGGTTCTTCTAGTAAAAAATTTAAAAAAAAGAAGAGGAGAGAGAAGAGAGGAGAGAGAGAGGAGACGCAGAGAGAGAGAGAGAGAGAGTTGATAAAATGTTAAGGTTCATGTATTTAAAGGGACATCGGCACGTTTTGAACTAAATTTTATACATGTACAAATGTATTTGCATTTTTAATGTTTTTAAAAA
>CAJDSM010032585.1:412-11494 GCA_903981925.1 Ostrea lurida
ACAATGCCTATACAAAAGTAACAATCACGTCTAAATGCCCATACGAATGAAAGAAACATTATTTGTAATAGGATTAATAAGAAGGTGGCGGTCTTTTTCCACTGGTGTTAAGGTCCTTTTGATTGATATCAACCACCGTGATTCCTCAGCCCTTGTTTGAAAACATTTCTGTAGGATTCCTTGGTTACCGGAAAACATCCATTTCCCTTGGATAATACTTGGTCTGCTTTTATAACATTAACAATATAACTTTGATAGGAGATGTTGACTGTTGGCAGTAGATTTAAGAACCTATATGTTGGTTGACCAATACAAAATTAATATCATTTACCTAGAGGGGATTCCACGTATCTAAGATTCAGGTGTTTTGGTTTGTCAATCCACTTAACACCCAGTTTGTTAGGAAATATCCGTCCTTGATGTAATATGAATTATAGAATTCATGTAATAGAAATAAGATTAAAGATTACATCTAGGTAAACTTAAAAATTTCTACTCGAATTTTTTATTTCGATGAACCGAATTTTAATTGCATATGTATATAATCCGATCTCGCGATCTTTCTTAATGAGCAGATATAGAAATCTTCCAAAAATGCTGTTCGGTGAAAATAACATAAAATTACCTTCATCTTGAATTCGCTCTTTCAAAGAAAACACGCGTCTTTTACTGTATCATTTTCAGGACTACAGAAAATACTCGCGTATCTTTACTTTTTAAAACTCAGTCTTTGCTATTAGCTTTGAAAACAAAGGTGATCAAATAATCGGGTGTCGAAGATTAAGTTATTGATTAAAGTCATACTGAAATTTATTTCTATATTTACTTCTACCTTCATCTGTGTCAAATTTGGTTGAAAAAGAAAGAACTAGATTTAAGATTAATACCGCATTGTTTACAAATTCACTGCGTTCATAAGGAAATGACGGTTCATTAAATGACAACTTGTAAAAGATATAAAGGCAAAAAGAAAAATAAGGTCCATTTATATTTCAAATTGCCAAATGCAGAAAAATACGTTATCAGTAAACGCAATGAAAGCTTGTTTATTATTTATAATCAAATTATTAAGAATTGAATTTACGTGCCTATATTGATTCAAAACTTTACAAAAACCTTACAAACAAAGATACATTGCTTGGATCTTAGTAAATGTTCCACCCAAGCTTCTCGCGAAAAATATGTAGCTGTGAAGGAGCAACCTCAGACGTATTGCGGAACAACCATTTTTATGCCAGATGTGGGAGTAAATTAAATGTGGATTCTCAAAACCTTAATAGAATTCTAGTAAATTTGAAATCCAGAAGCATTCCCTCCCCATACCAAACCACATCAAACAAAGTGACCATCTCCTCGCCGAAAAGAAAGACTCACGACTTTCTTCCTAACCAGTACTCGACAGTCCCTCGGTTCTTCAACACAAAATGGAGAAATATATTCATATCTAGTGATTCAGTCATTCTAAAACACCCCTTACTCTCTATAAAACTCAACCTCCTGAAGCTCTCGATCATTAAACGGAATGCTAAAGTTCTCATCTCAACAAATCCATCTTCAGTAGTCTCTTTCGGGTGTCCACGCGCTCTTCCACCGTTCCCGCTTGGCCAACTTCCCACCTCGGGCACGAATGTGCCCTTTTTAGCTGACCCTGCTTTTTATATTCTTACGGAGGCAGAATTTCATTCAAAAGCTTCTGCACGAGAATAAAAAATTCTAGCAGTGCGCCATTTTAACTTACATTTAGAGATATCGACAAACGTTATACATGTATCTACTAATAGT
Organism: Ostrea lurida; assembly: GCA_903981925.1. Classification (NCBI taxonomy): domain Eukaryota; kingdom Metazoa; phylum Mollusca; class Bivalvia; order Ostreida; family Ostreidae; genus Ostrea; species Ostrea lurida. The sequence goes on from CAJDSM010032585.1 coordinate 2,195, forward strand.
AAAAAATGTTCATTCAGATGTCGAGTTCGATATAATCCGCGAACTAAAAATAAAGAACACCAGGTATTCCATATCTGCTTCGTACTTGGACTAACTTTATTGTATAAATAGACATTAACGGCAAACTAACTCAACTGTATGTATTGGGCACGGGACGTTTTTTTAGCTTCTTTCATCATCAACTCGTTTGCCATCATGACTGCCATTGAGTGAAATACTGTCTGTCGTGTTTCATAGCAATTTTTTAAGTCTATCTTAATACAGACTACTCCGTTTACCTGATCAAGACAGTGGTTTTCAACAGACAGGTGTGCTTACTACTCCTAGGCACTGATCCACCTCCGGTGTATCAAAGGGTTCTGTCTGCCCAACTCTTTGTTTAGTATTTTTGTTTTGGAACTTACGAGATTTATCACTTTTTATTTATCTTCCGTTTTCATTTTTTAAGTATCATTCTTGTAAATACCATCATGGTGATGTGTATTGTGCGCCCTTGTGTCTGCAGCAGGCCTGATTGAGTGTATTTTAAACAATATCATCCCTGGCAAGTTTCATTATAATAACCTTAAGCATTCCATTCAGATGGACAGAACAAATGCAGTCATTTTCATCCTGAAAATTATTATCGGACGACAGAACGGAACGCAGGCACTGTAATTGCATTTCATGGACTTTGAGAAGTGTTTAAATATGTCCTAGGAAGTGCTTTGTGCGAATATTAAAATGGTAATTAATTGTCCAAGTTCATTAGAGAATTTACATGGGTTTTGAATGTGCGCGGTTGTGAGGGAATGGTTTCCAGATCAAAACCGGAATTAGCAGGGTTGTGTCATGTCAGCTTCCTTTTTCCTACTGAAAATAGATTGATTTAGTAATGAGAGAGCGCGGTCGAGAATAGGAACTAGGTTAAACGTTCATACAGTACTTAAACGACGTGGATCTGCGACGACCTGGCGCTTATATCATCAAAACGTCCCAATATAAATTGGCGAAGTAAACAATGCTGTTAACGTAACTTATAGTCCCAAAAACAGAATATACAAAATCGAGTGTAGGGCACACGGCTCCGACAAAAGCGAAGTCAGGATCAGGTGGCAATGGAGGACATAAGCATCCTCTGCTGAACCGGTCACAATTTCCGCGTGAGCCCGGTAGTCAAAACAAAAGTAAAACCGGGGTTCCGTCGTCAAATTGGAGATCCGAAATGACAGTCTAAGCATAAGGGTAATGGAAACATCAGTCAACAATATGAATTAAGTGATAATTTGTAATCAGCAAACAAGGATCGTTAATAGCGACCGAGAAATTTGCGAAATGATGACGTTATTAGAGATTCGTTATACACCCTGCAACATTCAACTTTCTTTGTCTAGTAGTTGTATGAATGAAAAATCTCGACGGGGCGCAAACCAAGAAATGATGATAATATATCATCGAGGTTCGAATTAATGCATGTACAAAGACGAAGAAGAAGGAGGGAGAAGTGGAGAGAGTAGGATTGAGACTGAATGTTTGTGTGTATTCGTCTCATTTCAGAATTGTTGCATGTGCTGTAGAGACGTCATCAAGCTTAAGGTGTCCCAATTTTGACCTTTGGCGGCATGACGTCTTAGGACCGTAGTAGTGAAAAGCTTATTCATAGCACAATCCTTACCGTCCACGACTCTTCATTTTTTAGGACAATATCGGGCAAGACCCCATTACACTCTCGCTTTTTAATGCCAGATGCTCAAGGCGCAAGATGTACATTATGTTAAACATCTTTGGTTTGACGCGGCCTGAATGAATATCGAACCCGCCTCCTTAGTCGTGAAGTGAACTCATAACCACCAGCTTTACGTTCCGGTCGCTTATGACTCTTTATTCAGACGCCAATGATATAAATCAAATTTCATGGGCGCTAACATATAGAGAATGTGACAGAATAAGCATGGGTCATAGCATCCTAAAAGCTGTACGTCAAATGCTGGTGGGATAATAGTGTTAGGAGATTTTCTCAGAACTCATTTGTATTATTTTAGATTACAGGGTGCGGTGGGTTGACCAAGTGCAAGTGATTTAATTTACTGAAAAGTCAACCTTCTTGTTTGTTTAATTAGCCTGTAAGGCCCATCAATAATGTCCTCTGACATACTATCGTCACGAGTTTTAATTATCAAGCTGTCAAACAGGAACTCGATATGTATCTATATGTTAGAACAATACCAATAAACACATGAACGAAATTTTCCTACGTAATCAGTCTTCACGCATTTGATATTTAAAGAGAATTCCCTATAATTTGACGTGATTAATCTACAGACGAATCCTTCAAATATTTATACTACACGCGATAATCACTTAACGAAGGCTCTCATACACTCCACTTTCTCAAATGAAACTGGTTTAAACCTTTCTGGAAACAAGCACTCTAAATTTTCTTCGTTTGCAAAAAGAGATTATGTTGTGTGGCTTTTTTTTTAAGTTTAATCAATAATGTTTTAATAAATTTTAATTTTCAAATTGCCAATTTGAAAATTAAAATTTTATCAAAACATATCTTTAAAAAAAATGAATTAAATTTTTTGCTAAATTCGGAGAAAATCAAATTGATAGGAATAAGTTAATGATTCTCCTTGATTTTTACGCTTTTTGTACGTAATTCATTTTCAATATATCGCGATGATGATCGTTTCTTATAAAAAGTATCAAATGTATTAACATTGATACATTCATATTGGTTTTGGTCATAAAAAATATGAGATGCATCACTTGCTGAAAGGTTTTCACATTCCTGATAATTTCTAATCATCATCACTCAATCCTTTGCTTTCATTTGAAATTGGATCATTGTGATTGTTTGTTTGTTTTGTTTGTTTGTTTGTTTGTGGTGCGTGTGTGTGTTGTTTGTACTTCCAATTAATGCGACTTATCTTTAGGTTTGTAACACAAACTTTTTGCCTTATGCACCGGGCGCAGGGCAGGACATTAAATGTTCTCCTATCCCGTATGGCCTTTTGACTTATTGCCCCGGGCGCAGGGCAGGGATTAATGTTCTCCTACCCCCGATTTTGGGCCTTTGACTTATGCTACCGGGGCGGGCAGGGCAGGGCATTACAATGTTCTCCTACCCCGATATGGGCCTTTGACTTATGCAGCGGGCGCAGGGCAGGGCCATTAATTGTTCTCTACCGATAATGGGCCTTTTGAATTCGCACAGCTTCATAAGTTCAAAAATGAAAACGTGAACATCACTTTACTGTACATGTTCAACTGATCTAAAGAAAGATAGTGGTGGTCAACAAGGGACAAATATTGGATATTAGCCGCGCTCCCTGTGAAGTCATGATAAATATTTATTTTAGCCCTAAATGCATACTTCACTCAAACGTTGCTTATCTCCGCACATTGAAAGCGATAACAAAGGAGACGGAAGTGGGTGGATGGAAATATACTGCACTTACTCGAACGTCTTTAGGATCTGATTTGTCGTGAATTACGAGCTCTTCTACTGCTGTTTCAATAGAAAGCGTGTTTTGACGCCAGTCTTTATCTTGTGAATTTGTATCTTTTGATTTCGGGCGTTTTCTCTTAATATGCAAGAGCAGCGAACTGGGGTGTGCGTAATCATTTTCCAATGTTGGGTATCTAGTTTTTTTTTCAATGACATATATTTCATTTTTTTTTTAATACATTATTGCAATTAATGTGTTGCTATTCGATTCTCATCGATTACCTTAACATTAATGTTTTAACAGTATAATTTAATCATTGTCTTTCAAAGCATAAAGATGATACATCAGCGTTTGTTTCCATTGTAAATCGACCACGCAAAATACAATAGTTCGGTCATCATGAATTCTACATCATTTCTTAGGATATGGGGAAGGAACTATATAATGTACGATTTGATTTTGTTTATTCCATTAATGATTATTTCTTGAAACATATATTAAGCCATTTTTTCATCAAAGAAATGAAAAGGAATAATCCCGGTTTAACACATCACTCACTAATCGGAAAATAGACGAGAAATAAAATTTGTTTTAATTCGTAGTTTAGGATGATTAATGAACGCGTTTTAATTTTATTTTCATGTTAGAACAAACGAGGGAGTGTAATAAGATTTTGAAGCGTCAAACGGACACGACAAACGGCGATAAAGAGGAAGAAGATGAAACACAACGAAAGTATGCAGTAAGCGACGGACAGTAGATAAAAGTACCAAGTATTACCAATCTCAATCTGGACCTTCACGTCAACCTTGGTAGATATAATTAAGTATGAATATGATACAGACTGTCACTCTAGACACTGTAGAAAAGCAATGAATTGCCAGGGCTAGTTAACTAGTACGACCAATATTTTTACTACAGGTCAATCTGAGTAGGGCCCAGGATTTCTTTGTACAAACTTGGGGAATTTCTCTTTATCGTGTGACATCCGGGCTCTACTCCGTCGATGACTTGTAGACTACATGTAGTAAATGTAAATTGATTCAAAATTTAATTATTTTTCTCTTTTCAAAAAACATCTAATTCCCACTCATGTGGCAGTTGACAGTCAAAATATGTCAGAGTTTCTTGAATTTTCGTCAAGTGCTCATTTTTCGCTACATATTAATGTCACAATCAAGTCATAAAAAGCATTGTTTACACGATGGGATATCATTAGATACTGTTGTTGATTAGCGTTCTCTGTAAATTGCCTGATATGATTTAGTTTATTTATCGTTGTTTAAAAAATTTTACGCTGCCCACAGGTAGTCCATCTTCGACAAATGTTCTCAGTGAATCACAGCTGAACTGGTTAATTACAATAACCGTTTAGAACATGTATTGAAAATATACAAAAATATACATGCTATTAAAATATGACAGACTCTGAAAAAACTAGGAGTGGCCAAAGATGGACCAAAATGAATGTCGAAAGATCAAATCTAGTGCTGAGGAGATGCTCTTCGTAATTTGATGAAAGTCATTCGAAATTTGAGCTTCATTGCATTTTCAGCTCAATAAATAGATCCGAGCTACCTGAGTTGTAGTCAGATGACCCCTGGCGTAACTCCACTGTAGCTCACGAAGTGGAGCGACTTAGGTAATAACATTGCAGTCAACTGCTTCTCAGCTTATGCTTCTAGACCGAAATGCACTAAGAACATTATGAACAGACGAAGAAGCAAATATACTTATCATTGCTACTTGTGAAATGGACACAACTTATCACTGATTATCCTTTTAGTGGCTGAAACAATTTTGAAGTTCATTGTAATCACTCTACATACCATAGTGGGCTAATCAATTCCTTATCTGAATCGTATACCTCTGTGAGGATTGCAAACGATAGCCAATTTGAAAAATAAGAAAGCGTGCGTATACTTGCTCAATCATGTAGATGTGATCAAACAAAAACATGACTATCGCAGTTGTATGAATAAAAAAGTAAAGATTTATAACAATTATCTTGATTCCAACAGAATGTGACACATTTGACAACTTTTGACACTGACTTCTAAAAACAATTTAGCCATTGTAATTTGACCTAAGCTCTGTCAATACTCCATATTAAAGATGTTTATATAAAAGCGTGTGTTGATATCTTTATTTCCTCAAAGTTCTCATCTCCGTGAGTCTTGCATTGAACGCGGGGTAATGTTAATAGCGGTGAGCATTTAGGATGCACGTTGGTTCTTTCATCCGATCCTCACCTGTGGACAACCACAGATATATGATATGTAACCACCTATTGATCAAAAACCTAATGTAACAATCATCGCTGTAAATATGATTGTCAAAAATACCAGCACGTGAGTTGAAGGTATTTTCAGCAGGTTGTATATGTTGATGCGACTGAGAGGTAATTCATATCAAGTCATATGACGAGTTGATATGGACACACATGTTGACTTACGTGCCAAGAAATATAACAAGGCGTACTACGCTCGATGGGGATAAATACATAGAAAATCAGTACATCGTAATTTTATAATATTCCAAAACTGGTATGTCATTTTCAATTTTATTAAATATAATTTTTAACATTACATTAATTATAATTTATACTAAAATGATTTTCAGGGGAAAAATTGAATACGGGTTGAAAATATGAATGGTGGGTATGGAATTTTTTTTTTAAGATCGATAACATAATTCCAAAAATGCGACGAGTCGAGAAGAGCATTTAGACTGTTATATTAATCTCATGACATTCTTTATTTATTAGTTTTTCGATAATGAGTTCTTAAATATCATATTTAGTGTTGAAATAAAGTAAGAATAGTGAAATAATATTGAATACTCTCAACTGTTTCCCGTGCAACAATTGATAAGTCACAAAGTTAGTGAAAGTGACGGTTTTAAGCTCTCATTTAGCCTAAAAAAGTTGCCAGAAAATCGCGAATTGGAGTCGTATATTAAGTATGTTTTTAAGTATATCACTTACCATCAGACTTATACAGGTGATTTCTAATAAATTTACAACAAGATCGTAGAACTAATTCCTCATGTTTTTTGCCAATTTGAGTGCCATTAAAATTGCAACTGTACAAATGCGCAAATTATAGAAACATTTTACGACTTGAAATCTCTGTAAAGTTCAAAATATGTACCTATATAAGAAGCAAACTTCAATTTTGAGACACATCATTGAGGGTATGAATAACAGTGTTTTAAGCGCTGTATCTTACACGTGCTATTTAAAGTGCTTTCAAATGTAGTGTCATCCAAAATTCCAAACTTTTTGTTTATGTCAAATATGCTATTAATTAATGGAAGTAGAAAGTAACCCAGCCCTTTTTGTTTATAGGCATACGTAAGACCAAGTGCACACATTTACTCCAGTCCTCGTTTTAGGCGATATTGGGTTTTAGACTTGAATAACCTGTTACAATGCATACATGTCTAGTTACTCTCTTTTTTTTGTTCCACAAATAAATGACCACATTCTGAAGAAGGAAATAAAAGAAATTCATTCAAGATCGAAACTACATTAACTCTGAATTCTATCTCTTATACAATGTTACGTACCGTTGCCGTTTTGTCTGATCTGCTCGCTTAAATAATATAGGCACCTATTTAAGAATTTTACAAAACATTAAAAAGAAGTTGAACAGTTTAATTTAGAATAAATAGTATCATCTAATGGATTTTTTTTATCTCACAAAATCCAAAGGCATTTTTATTATATTAAAAATCAGTACAATCTTGCTTTCGCATTAGGGCGACTAAATGGGGCGGTCAAGTCGGATGAGATCGGCAAAAACCAAGCCCCGTGTCAAAGTACATGTAGCACGATATAAAAATCGCGCTCTCTGCTAAAGCATAAGCGCCGAGAAAGGCCTAAATTTTGCACCCAACTCTATCGGCTAATGGTATGAGTCTCTACATGAGTGAAATATTCTCGAGCGGGAATGTAAACAACAAAATACAAATCAATCAATCAATGTTCATAGTAACTTTAAAGTAAATTACTTGATTTCTGATTAGTTGAGCAACTTTGATAAAATACACTGTCACCCACTGAATGATAAATACCGCACCCAATAGTGTGTTAGAATCATAGCAAACGGTCCACATTTGGCACTTGGACAACGGTGTTGCATATTCCAAAAATGTGAACTACGTGAAATTTATCGCGCGTACAGTTACCATGACGTTCTATAATGATACAGGTTTAGAAACCTAGGTCCTCAGTACCTGCTTTGCTTGTATAGTAGGAGGCGACTAACTGGGGCGTCCTTCTCGGTGAGACCGTGATAGAACCGCGTCCCGTGTCACAACAGGGCTGCGTTCAAGATCGTAGCGGCCTACGTAGGGCTCGGTAGCGCTAAGATCTTGAACGGTATACTAGGCTAGCCCCTACGTAGGGATAACAAGTGTTAATTCATAAGTGGTTCAAGATATCTAGATTTCTAGCCTAGCGAGTCTAAGGCTAGCCGCTACGATCTTGAACGCAGCCCAAATTGGTATGGAACGATAAAGATCCTCCACTGCTCTTGAAAAGGCCCTAACGCCGGAGCATAAACTAAATTTTGCAGTCTTCATCGGCAATGGTGCACGTTCATATGAAATGAATTTCTCAAGCGGGACATAAAATATATACACAACCACCACTCATCAATGCTATTGGTTAGTTGTTTTGTGGTTGGTTTTTTTTTACACCCCGTTAAGAATGTTTTTCACTCATACTGAGATGCGTCACATTGTAGCAGTGAATCCGTTAATCATATTTAGAAGTGAGAATCACGTCAATGCTATACAAAGTGAGAATCGGTGTCTATGCCTATACCAGAAGTCACAATCACGTCTAAGTCGACAATCACGATAATGCCAATACAGGAGTGGACAATCCGTCCCTCAATGCATACTGAGTGACAATCAGTCTAGTGCATCACGGACTAAATCCTATACAAAGTGAGAATTGCGGTCTAAAATTCCATACCGAAGTGAGAAATCACGACTAAATGCCTATCGTGAAGTGGACAATACTTAATGCCTATATGAAGTGACAATCACGTCTAAATGCCTATACGAAGTGACAATCACGACTAAATCGCCTATATCGCAGGAGTGACAATCAGACTATGCCTATACAGTGAAAATCGCTTAATGCCTAATACAAGAAGTGACAATCACGTTCTATGAATGAAGTGACATCACGTCTAATGCCTATACAAAAGTGAGAATCACTTCTAAATGCCCATAACGGAAGTGACAATCACGACTTAAATGCCTATACTGGTGAAATACGACTAATGCCTATACTGAAGTGACAATCACGACTAATGCTTACGAAGTGACATCACGACTAAATGCTATCTGAAGTGACAATTCCGACTAATGCCTATACTGAAGTGACAATCACGGACTAAATGCTATACAAAAGTGAGAAATCGCGTTCTAAATGCCATGACGAAGTGACAAAATTAGTTCTAAATGCCTATAACTGAAAGTGCAATCAAGTTAAGATGCTATACAAAGTGAGATCGGTCTAATGCTATACTGAAAATGACAATCACGTCTTAAATGCCTATAACAAGGTGAGATCGCGTTAAATGCCTTACTGAATGGACAATCAGTCTAAATGCCATATACAGAAGTGACAAATCACGTCTTAAATGCCATACAAAGTGAGAATCGCGTCTAAATGCTATACTAAGTGAACAATCACGACTAAATGCCTATACAGAAGTGCAATCAGACTAATGCCTTACTGAAGTGAAATCACGATAAATGCCCATACGAAGTGACAAATCACGACTAAATGCCAATACGAAGTGACAATCACTGACTAATGCATACCGAAGTGACAATATGAATAAAT